>JAVYIG010006638.1:0-114332 GCA_035222895.1 Strongylocentrotus droebachiensis | reverse complement strand
CAGCTCTAATTACCTGTGAAGATGTAATGGCATCATTCTTAGGGTTGAGCTAGGGGTATATCTGTTCTTCAGCGCGAGAAGGGCATACAACGGATAAACATTTACTTAATATTCACTGAGTCAACGGGCATCGGGCTCTCAATAGACAGTTTGTTGATTTTAGTTGTGTAGAAGATGATCTCATTTATCTCCTAAAGCTACGTGCGTGAAGCACAGCACACGTCAGGCTCCGATCCCGATGGAAAATATGACATTGATTTAATGTAGTAGGAAGGATCAATATGTAGGCACTTCATTAAAAAGCGGAGGAGACTCCAAAAACAATGAGTCACAACCAATCATCTCTCGTGGGAAAAGATGAATGCCGTAAATCAAACGGTTTTCCAGTGTTTATGATCAGTCCAGTGGAATCGGGTGTTTCTAAAGATGCGACTCGTGATTAAAAATTCTCTGAAGGTTGGAGGAAAAAATAATGATGTGTACACGATAAATTTTGACGATCTAATCTGAATTAATGTCTTTCCACCTTGTCACCTTTAAACCTTTATAATTTTAAATTTTTTCTTACAGGTATATGACACACACTTTCTCAGTATTTCTCTTGTGATTTTCTCATTCTTTGGAGGATTCAGTAGATTCGTTTTCTGATTTGGATCTTTAAAAATACAAAGACTTTCTTGCTAGAGGTTGTAATAATAATAATAATATTCAATTTTTATTATATAGCGCTTAATACAAATGTCTCTAAAGCGCTTTACAAATATACTATTACCCCGGTCATTTGATTCAGTGCTTGCCCGCACACACTGTATGCCACGTCTTTACTGTTTGTGTTGTACATGTACACAAGTCACAAAGAATGATGATAACATTTCTATTTCTATTTTCTCTTTGTTTTCCCCTGCAGCAATCACAAACCCCAAAACCCAAGGCAAAGAACAACCAAAGAGCTTCAATTTTGACCACTCCTATTGGTCAACGACAACGGTAAGTTTCCAGTGTAATCAATTCTAATTGCATTTCGATTGGATACCTTGTTTCATTCAGGTTTAACTATATTAAGTTCATGCCAGTGACATAGAATAACGTGAACTCTGATTCTAAAAGCAACTACAAAGGCAGAGAATGAAAAAAGAAAGATGACAGAGAGAAGTAGAAAATATTTATTTTTCTGAAAAATGAGAGGGTGGAAAATAGTTTGAGAAAAGATGGAAAGGGGGGAAATTGGATAGAGATTGGTAAGTACAAGATTACCTATTTCACAATAGAGCAACACAATATTATTGTTATGTGGGTGGTAATATTTTTATCTGAACGAGTTACATGTAGGAAGCCTTGATGACTATTATTTATATTTGAAGGATAACAAATTGGAGAGAAGAATAGAAGAAGAACATACATGTAATACTAAAAAATAAAATGGAAAACATGGACAAATGATGAGAAAAGTATGTTATTGAGGCTGGGAGAACTTTGTGAATAGACAGAGAGAGAGAGAGAGAGAGTGAAGAGTGATTAAAGACTAAAGAGAGAGAAAACAGAAGAGGAAACAAGACAGGGATTATGATACTATAGTAGTTCAAAAGATTTTCTTTTGGAATTATTTGGAGGATCAGTGCCTGATTTTACATTAAAAAATAAGTGTACTACACTGTATGTAGGGCAGAGAAGCAACCACAATCTATAGGAAAGGTGCAAGGTTCCCTTTAAACACCAACTGTCTACAAAGGAAAAAAAAAAAAAACATCCTCCACGTTCTACTTCGTGTCCAGAAAAATTTAATTAGAATCCTTGGTCCAAGCCAACTGCTCTCCGAGATGAAACATGGAGGTGGCAGGTTCTGATGCTAAGCGTGACTTCTGACCCAGTATGTGGCAAAGTAATTAATTCCATAAATTTGTTCTTTTTTTCCGTTAAGGACTCGGGAAGAAGAGGTTTTAAGGTAGAGTCCAGTACCGGTCATGTGATTGCATTGTGAAAATGATCGTTTAGAAGTTTTGGGAAAGGTTGATAATGAAGCAAACTAGCAAATATGAACACTTTTGCATTGTTAGATTTTGGATTATCAAACTGATTACAAATTTTTTAACACCTGGGTGGAGAGAGGCAAATGTAGATAAACGTCTTGCCAAAGGACAGTAGTGCCGCCCTGGGATATGAACCCCATACCTTGTGATCTATGGTCCGATGACTAAATCCGCTAGACCACAACACCTCTTCGACTTTACGAGGTATAAAAAAACAAGAATGTTCACAAGTTATTTTTCAACTCGCATCAGAACTTGACTTGTCTCTTTAAGGGGCATGTTGTCAAGTCATCTCATTAAAGCTAAGTGCACGGCTGGCTTCTTCACACAATTCTGTTACGATAGGGGACTTTAGGGGTATAGCGACCTGATTTAGCAACAGTAAGCTGTAAAGATGTAATTGCTTCAATTTTGGGCTGTAGAATTTCATTTACCATATACATGTAGGTCAGTGGTCAGTGGCCAACCATCATTTCTTTTATATTACGTTGATGAGGGGGATAAGAGTTGTTCCTAAAATGGACATGGTGTGAAATCATTTTCTGAAGGAAAACAAAAAGGATGAATAAATAACACAAAGTTTTTAAATGACAGGGAGTATCCTAACAGTAATCTTGTTCCATTGTATTTAATTGAAAAGAATAATGTTCCATACATGTAGTTATTTATGCTATTGGGGTCTTTCAGTATTTGTTAATTTTCTTACCTTGTTCCATTAAAGAATTCTCCATTTGACTGATTTTATTTACCCAAAATTGCCTCTTTTAATGGAGGGGCCATGTTGAAATCATATTGTAAAAATTTCACCCAGTTACTGACTAGGAAATCTAAAAGGGCAATCCAACCTTTGTAATGATTTCATTTGTATGAAAGCAGAAAATCAGAATAGTGGAAGTTTGAAAAAAAAGCATACCAATAATAAATAAATCACATCTGTGTAAACAACAATACCAAGTTTGTGTTTCTCCCACATCAATCGATACTTATCTAATTTCTAATATACAATCAAAGACAACAACAAATCAAAGGAGAATCTTAGTTTTTCAGGTGTTCTACTTTGTCCATAAAAGCCCCTGTACCCCTTGATCTGCCAAAGAGTTACAATTTTGGTATTATAAATAGATAGAGGGCTAGAGGCTGTTCTGGTTTTGCTTGATTTCTCGGCTGCTTTTGAAACCATAGATCATGCCAAATTGATGTGTCGTCTGCGTCATGATTATGGATTTGATGGAAAGGTACTGCAGTGGCTTGCTTCTTACCTGGAGGACCGTCATCAAGTTATTGTTGTCAACAGAGTTCCTTCTAAAGCATTCCCACTCCCCTGGGGTGTCCCCCAAGGATCCGTTCTAGGACCTCTGCTCTTTTCACTGTACACGGGTCCGCTCAGTGAGGTCATCCATGCTCATGATGGCGTCATGCATATGATGTATGCCGACGATACGCAACTGTACATAGTGCTCAAGCAAAGTGATGCTTCCAGTTGCATTTCCAAGCTCAGCAGATGCGTCAGTGACGTGAAAAGCTGGTCCTGCGGCAATAATCTTGTGTTCAACGGCACAAAAACAGAAGTTATGCATATAACTTCCATGTTTCGCAATTCCAGTGTGCTACCTGATCTTGACATGGATGGCACAACAATCACTCTTTCCCAATCTGCCAAGGATCTGGGAGTCACGGTGGACAACGTGCTAAATGTGAACCAGCATATACGCAACGTGTGTCGTATCGCAGCTTTCGGGATCCACAAAGTTGGAAAACTGCGAAAATTTCTGGATCAAAGTTCTACTCATCGTCTTGTTAATGCCCTTGTAACTTCCCACCTTGATTACTGTAATGGACTATTAATCAATCTCCCTAGCTCTCATTTAGCCCCTCTTCAACATATTCAGAACACAGCAGCACGCCTCATCACACGTACAAGAAAACATGAACACATCACACCGATCATTCGTTCTCTACACTGGCTCCCCCTCCAACAACGTATCAAATTCAAGATTCTCATGCTGACATACAAGGCCTTTCACAAACTTGCTCCCTCATATCTCTCGGCACTCATCACTCCTAAAACTCGTACTTCATCTATGCGTCTCAGATCATCATCCACAGCACATCTTCATCTTGCCCCAGGCCCTCGCACCCACACCCGCTATGGAAATCGTGCCTTTTCTGTCTGTGCCCCCCAACTTTGGAACAATCTTCCCCATGAAATACGCGAGTCCCCAACCTTAGAGACATTCAAAAGTAAACTTAAGACTTATCTGTTTAATATGTAATGTAATGTAATCATATTTTGTTTGTTTAACTATAAAGCTTTATGTAAATATTAACTATTATTATTGTATTATTGTTATTAAGAATTTGTTATTATAATTATGTATCATGTATTATATTCTTGTAATTTGTAAGTTAACATTACTTTAATTTTATTTGTTGTTAAGCGCTTAGAAACTTTGTATTAAGCGCTATATAAATGTAATTTATTATTATTATTATTATAAAGAGGAATAGTTTAACCATTTGCATTTCATAAGAATCAGAAAATTACTAATATGACAAATAACAAATAGTGTTTTCACATCTTATGTAGATTTTGTGGGTGAAGGTATCAGTATCATCTCAGATCATGCTCTTTTACAGATGTTCCTTCAGAACTGAAAAGCATGCATGTTTGATATTTTGTTTTCTTTATAATGTAAGAAACTAGGAACTTTTATTCTTTGGATAATTTACATGCACAATTCCTAGGAAATGAAAATTAAGCTTCATCCTGCTCTAAACATACGTTAAACATATACTCTAACAGTTTACCTTTATGCCTGTAAATCATTAAAAAGTATGACAGAAAGTCAAATGCAAAGACACATGCAAAGACACACTTTTCAGGAAAGGGAGGAATCAAAAGTGAATTACAGAGGAGCCTAGAGGAAAATCTGAGCCAATTTGGCAAATAACCCTCCAGACAGCTTCAAGATGCGTTATTTGAATGTCGGAATGCTATCGGAAATGGTTCTCAGAGTCTGATTCCACGGTTGCAGGGCAGGGCTGACACTGCTAGTGTGCAGGAATCTGTAACATATGGTAGTTTTTTTGGGGGGAAGATGACGAGCAACAGTTTGGACTTGAGATGGTGGAGGCTGAGCAATGCATTGTGTGCATGTAGAGGAATGTCCTCTTGAGTTAGTAGCCTGCAGATCAATGGTTTGTCATCATGAACGGGGCAGGAAGCAAGAGATGGGTGAAGAGAGAGAAAGAGAGAGAGAGAGGAAAGGAGAGGGGGATTGGGAGGTAGGGAAGTTTCGTGGGAGGAGAAGGATATGACGTGGGCACTGGACAGAGAGGAGATAGAGAAAGGGCACAGAAAGAGAGTAAGAGAGAGAGAGAGAGAGAGAGAGAAAGAAGAGTAAGAGGGAGATGGGGGAGCGGGAGAAAGAGGGAGAAGTACGAGGAGAAATATTCAGGCAGAGAGGAGACAAGGAGAGAAAAGGGGAGGGAGAAATAGAGGGGGAAAGGGTGTGTGCAAGTGTAAATATTTGAGTAAGAAACACAGATATATGGCTGGATGCACAAAAATACAAATAGTTTGAGGTAGATAAAGAGAGAGGGAGAGAGGGAGATAGAGAGAGAGAGGGGGGGGGGGGGAGGGGGAGAGAGGCCAGAGAGAGGGGGAGTAAAGGGAGAGAATGATAGGGTGACGCAATTGTGAAAGACGAGTTGAGGCATTGATGTCATTAGAGGAGGGAGAAAGAGAGAGAGAGAACAAATTGTGTATAGGAATCATCAGCTGTACAAATCTGGCAACACTTTAGGAAATATTGAAATGAAATGGAGAGATAGAGAGAGAGAGAGAGAGAGAGAGAGAGAGAGAAAGAGAGAAAAAGAGAGAAATATCCATAAGGACAGGAAAATAGAGAGGGAAAGTTGGGGGGGGGGGGGGAGGGCGTATAAATCATTGACGTCATCTCTGTCTGAGGACCGTGCCACTTAAAGCTTACAGTGTCACTGCGGCGCGCATTAATTTGAATACGAACTGGAAGAAATCCTGTAATACAGTTGTGCAGGGTATATTTGGATTATACATGTACTTGTAGTCTTCCAGCTCAGACCTCTCGAAGTACTTGCCAACATATTTTACAGAAATGATCACTTTTAAAATCTCCTTCAAGAATACAAGGGATATGCATGCATTGGATTAAAATCATTTCATGGAAAGGATAGTAAATTTATCCTTGCCTTGAATAAAAGACAATATAACCTCCAGAATAATGGATGTTTTCCATGAAAAGGGCGTCATCCAGTGTCTTTGTTTAAAGACATTGTGCGTGGGAGAATAAACAGAGACATGCACAATGACGGGGGCACAGAGAAATGAATCAGATTTCGAAGCAAAATTCTCCCCTGGAGGCACGACAATTTTGGCCATTATTCCCTTTGGGATTAAGAAAATAAGATAAAATGAACATGAATGTTTATGACGTTGAAGGAAAACGTCATGATGTATTAAACCATGTTTTTACTGCATTAAGTAAATTTTGCCATCATTGCTTCATGCCCTTGTGTAAATGTATGTAAAATGGTTATAGTTGATTTTATCAAAAACTCTTTGAAATTCTTGGAAACCTACCGGTAAATCATAATGTATTATAAAAATGATAATTAGGAAGAAATCTACTTTGAAGAAGAAAAAAGATCAGATAGTATATTTTTTCTTATTTTCATTGTTACAAATGTATACATGCAAAGTTGTTTTGATCAAATACTTTTGAAAGCTCTTGTAAATATATTGGAAATCAAGTTACATCTATGACATACTTGTTGTTGGAATTATAGGATAATATTTCATAATAAAACCATTTTGAAAAAGATGAAATAGTATTCACAGTTTTCATACTTTTTCTGAAATATTAGAACTGAACACATTTTAGAAAAGCAAAGAAGAAAGATTATATCTTTTGAAAAAGTGAAAGTATACTATATATTAAAAATAATAAATTGAGATGTATTCTGAAAGTTCAGAAATCTGAAACTCAAATTTACCATATTAGGGGATTCATGAAGCTGAAAATGAAGTGGGGTTCATAATTGCTCATTATGAATCCTCACAAATCAACATGTGACCACTAAATTGAATTTTATTTTGTCTAATTTGCATAGTTAAATTGCAATGCAATTTTTTATCAAAGACAAAAGATGGAGCTTAAAAAAATTAATTACCAGGTAAATTTAATTTTTGTTTTCCTCTGTTGTGTTTGCATCGTTATGGTACAGTCAACTCCTTCCACATGCACAAAAAGAAAAAAAGAGGTACTGATGGAGCTTCAGATAACGTAGTTTTAAATTAATTTAAATTCTTTACTCCAATCTGCACTATTTAGCTAAAGTAATTATAATGCGATATAACTCTGTTCGTAATACAAAAGGTAAAATGGTACTGGCAGAGTTTTAGATGATATCGTACTTGATTAGTTTGACTGCTTTTCTCTTCGGTTTGCTCTATATACTCTCAGTAATTATCAGGCGATACAACTCTGTTTATGTTCAAAAGGTAAGAAGGATACTAATGAATACAGAGCTTCAGACAATGATGATAAAATGAGGCTTTTTTGAGACAATGCCGATAAAAATGAAGCTTTATCTTTCAATTTTTCACTGCAAACTAGACACTAATGTACTGAAAAGGGAAAATTAATCACCTTGTACAAGAGCTAATGTATGAAATGCATACTGACGAATAAGCTTCAGGCAATCCCATAACCAGATGAATTACTTCTTTTTCTCTCTATTTTTCCATGCAAACGCATCTTGCGCTAATTCTGCCTTGACTCACGATATATACAGGGAAAGGTCAAATTCATCCTCTGATATCGCCAAGGACGCCCTAAAAATGGCTGTTTGTTCTGTTGTGGTTAGAGAAGAGAGTGACTGTACACTTACAGCGGGTATACGATGCGATGCAGGATTGCTAAATGAATGCGCGATAAGGTGATCGTGACAGATAAGTGTGTAGAGGCTTTTGAGTTGAGATGAGCTCTGGGCTTTAGATGTACGTGAGATGTAGATTTAGTTTGTGTTTGCGCAAGGGTTTTTGTTTTTAGAGTAGCATCTTGCCTATTTTTAGCAGATTTACCTTGCTCTAGTATTCTACTATTTGGGGGGTATTTCATAAAGCTGTGCGTAAAGTTACAAATGACTTTACAAATGATTTGAATATGAAGAGCCAAATGGTATGCCCAAAATTTAACAAAGTGTGACTTTTTTTCCCATAATCTCAATTAAATTGTAGTCAAAAATACACTTTGCATTAAAATGTTTTTAAAAGGTTAATCTACATCTGCAAATGTCAACTTTAGCAATTATGCAATTAAAAGGATTTGAGAATCCCATTTTAATAGCTCTTCATATTTCAGTCATTCGTGAAGTCACGGGTAACTTTACGCACAGCTTTATGAAACACCCCCCCCCCCCAGCTCTGCCTTCATGATACAGGTGTGATTCTACGTCATATCCTGCTGATGTGAGTGGTAGATTTGCTACGAGTTTGTGATAGGATTTGTTTTCAACTTTGAAATATTCAAGAGGTACCCAATGACGTAATTTTTATTGAATCACATTCACATTCAATTGTTTTTAACATATGGATGCCAATTAGTTCTCCAAATTATATTGACACAAACCAATCAATACTATTTCATGAGTTCCATTTATTGTACATCTAATGAGTGACATCCACTGGCTCATGCTTTGAATTTTAATGGGACATACAAATACATTTCCAATAGATGTATTTAATAGCAACAGAGGCACTTTCAATTATACATGTAGAATCTAATTACTGGGTATTAGACAGCTTTGTCTTTGATGGAACACTGATGATCGATACTCAACATCTTTCGGTCATTGACATTAGAATTGATGCAGTGTTCATTGTTTTAGTTTCCTTCAGTTATGGAATTCTCCTCTATATTCAGTATACATTAGTAATACACATAAGATATAAAGAGAGAGAAATAACAACACTTTGGTTGTTTCCTCTGCCTCTTGGCACAGTCATTCGTTTGCCACACATGCAATTTTGCACAAGATAAAGGGCACCATCAGAGGGAAGGGTTACTCTGTGCAACATAGTGGTTTTGCAAAATGACCAATTTCTGATCTTGATTAGGTCCACGAAAACCCTTTTAAACATCAGTATTGATTAATTTTGTACTGGAAACAGTCAATTGATCTTGAAGCCTTTACTTTATCTATCCCATGATCAAAATAATGTGGCACAGTTATATTATTTGTGTGGCATATATAGAGATGATGAACCAACACATACTTTAACAAGTATCCGTCAAAAACCAGATCTTCATAAGATATGAAGCAATAAATGTAAGCCTATTCAAATGGACAAGACAAATATCTTTCACAACATGTGCTCCATCAAAAATGGCTACATGGTTGATTTCTTAAGTTTAACTACTGTTGTAGCTTCTTAATTTCAACCCTAGATCTAATGCTATACTATTAAGTGCCCATTAACCTATAATATAAAATCTAGCTGAAATCTCATTGCATCCCTAAATATATTCCGACATGTATATCTGTGTCACGTTTAGCCAGGAATAAATGTTACTAGAGCCAATGTCTGATCACCGATTAAGATTAAAGATTGAGGAGAAACTGATCTTTCTTGCATGCAATACTAACTTGTTGAATAAAGCATCTCAATTTCAGCTATAAGCCTAGCCCTTTATCTTGGAAAAGTAAAGCCAGAAGAAATTACCAATTCACTGGAGAAAATGTGGGATAACCGATTCAGATGAAGAATTGAAAGAGAAAATGATATTTCCTTACAAATCTCAATTGTGGCTGTAAATTTAACTCTTTTGCAAAATAAAGCCATGGAGCTAATATCTTTGGAACGGATGTCTAATCACCGATTCAGTTATATCCAACTCCTAAGAGAATTTTAGGAGAAACCAAATTTGCCGTATGTAGTTTAGTGGTGGTTATTTTACCTGACTGCTAAGAAAGCATAAATGCTTGTTAGAAAACAACCAGAGGACCGACGGCTTTAGGTCCACTCCAAGGGACCTGGTAATGAGGATTAATGCCTTACCAAAGGGCACTAGCGCATCGACTTGGTTTCAAACCCAGGTCACCGGATTACGAGACCACTGCTCTACCAACTGAGCTTTTTTCGCCATATGTAAAGTAGGCCATGAATGCATCTCATTCCAAGTACCGCATCCTACCCAAGAAGCGTGTCCCTTGCAAATAGAGACAGCATCCGAGAGAGAGACGACTGTCATCATCATCATCATCCTATCCTCCAGGCGTCCATCATCCTGATTAATTTTAGATGGACGTAGCTTGACCTTTAGGAGAGAAGGTCATCTCCTGTTGCAGGGGTATTCACGGTCCATGATGACCATTGAAGATTATTACCTTTCAGTGGTTGTGTTCACATGGGACTGTTGTGGTTTTAAACCTCAAAGTTGTAAACAACGGTCCGCTTTCATCAGAGAGGGTTCACACGGAACTAAAACAATGAGTAATCAAAGGTATATTAACAAGCAGGGGATAGCATTCATTTTAACTTAAAGCTGGTGTAACCTGAAAGTTAAATACTGCTTGTAGTTATCATGCTAACCATAAGATCTGTCCGTGTTTGCAACTTCAAGTAAACTTAGAGTTTCCTAACCTTGAGGTTGTCCGCAGTTTCCCTAACTACAAAATAACTTCAAAGCTGACAAACACAACTTAAACTTATATTTAACATACTGTTGTGTGGACCTCACTGATGTGTTGTATAGTGAGTGTGTTTATATTTACATCTATCCACCTTTCTTTTGACACATCTTTCTTTTTTTGAAGAATTTTTATTTTCCTTTAGCGCTCTTTTCACTAGTCAATCTATGCATTCATATTTCATCCGTTTCCTTTATATCCTAATAAATTGTCTCTATATCATGTACATGAACAGTAGGCCTACATGAAATCTTTCTCTATAATTTATGTAGGCATACATACAATCTTTGTTTCCACCCTGAAAGTCATTCATCTACCTGCTTGTCATCGCATTTATCCATGCATTCTTTTCCTTAAAGCCCCACTGCACATCTCATAGCTTCTTGCACCCTCTATATATAGCAAACAATGCCTAATCGGTGAACGTTGGTCCCCCATGATCCCCTTTTTCTCATGTTAATTGAGAGCTGATTTGATGAGATAACCACCTGTCAGTGACCATGCAGGGAGGTCTAATCCCTCCTGGCCAAACTAGTGCAGATGGGCTTTAAACCATCCAAGTATCCATGCGGTCATGCATCCATCGATCCACCCATCCATCCTTCGCATGAGAAAAGAAAGCACATTGACCATAGCCCCAGCAATACATGTACAAGTACACCACTTCTGTCACTTCCCCTCTCACTCAACACATTGCATTAGATGGACCAGTATCAAACCCAGATGTAAGCTTACCATCATAATGTGATATGGCACCCATAATCTGTTGATTGCCAAAAGGGCATTAACTGTGTGTTAAATTATATGACTTAACTCTTATCGTGCCAAGAACACTGTTCTGTGCATGCGCTGGCGTGCCACGCACACATAATCGGGTTTCTGTTGACTTGCCATGGACACATAAACTCTCATCCGCTCGCGTGCCACGGACACATTTTCGTGCATAAGTACACAAGCTAATTGTTTATGCCTATTGTGCGATGCGCATTGCGTGCACGCATGAATGCTTACTGTATTTGTGGAGGGGGTTTATTGTTGTTTTGATTTTGCGTGCTTCACGTATACCGTTACATTGGATTTTCCTGAGAAAATTGCGATATTTTATCATCAAATTTGTCAGTTTTGATCATGGCCCCTCAGATTGTGTGCGGGAAATGAGACAACGGATTGGTTTGACAACTCACTGATAGTGCTTATTTACTTTACCAAAATTACAGATTCATGAAATGATATTGGTATCAACAGAAAGAGGGTTAAATTTCCTACAACTTTAACGTACAATTCTTTTATATACAATATACAGATGAGATGTTATAGTGGATCAAACATAGTAACAATTTACACTACACGCACTTGAACCAACCCTAAATTAACTAAGCACACAGGAGATTAGTAGCGGGCACAATAGGGATTAGCACTGTGGCACTGGGTGAATTGCATAGGGGCAGCTTAAGAGTTAATGCCCTTTTGGCTCTGAGCAGAGGGATATATGGTCACCATGCCCATGTCCAAACTATCCTCCTTCGTTGGAAGCTTAGGGAGGTATAAGAAGATGTCAAAGGGTCAGTCCAGGAGGATGAATGAAAGGATTGACCAATCAACTTCAATCATTGTAGTTAGTAGTCTGACGTTCAGGCAGAGTCAAGAATTATTCACATCAGAGCAGTGTTGAAGTAAATTTTCATGTACCGGTACTTGTATGCCCTGTTTGATTTGTGACAGTTCATGCATCTGAGATTGGATTTTCATGCATTTTTTTAAAACTCAAGAGCTTTAAATGGGAACTTCAGCATAATATTGAGGTGTTTTTTTTAATAAAAAACAGAACAAATAGGGAACAGATCAGTAAAAGTTTGAGGAAAATCTGATAGGAAATAAGCAATTCATGATTTTTAAAAGTTGTAATCGATCACATGCAAATTGGCAACTTCAAATCCTGCTCCTGTGGAGTGTGGAATCCAAAAAATGGAATGAGCAACAAAAAAAAAAACCCTTCTAGAAGTTCTAGTTAAAATTATCTTACTACATGGGATAGACAATTTATTATATTTGCATTTTTAACTCATTGTTGGAGTGAATAAACATTACTAATTTTAATATTCTTTTATAAATGTAATGCTTTCTGGGAGAAATTTCAAAGTTTACTAATTTTAATATATATTTTTTTTCAGTGCATAAAATGATACCCTGGCACAGAGACATATCATTAGCATTTGGGTAATGAGGATTGTCTTTCAGGTCAGAAAAGTTTGTTCAAAGGTTACTTTTCCAAGATGGATGTTGTGGCCAATAAAGGAAATGGCAAAAAGAGTAATTGCAACATTTGCCTTGTCAGAAAGCATTACTTATCTTCCTTGGATATCACCCACTTTTTAGTGAGGTCAGCAAAGCCATTCTCGTTGCTTTGGCTTTATCAGGTTTTTATTCAATCACCCATTTTACTCCATAATAGTAAAGAAAATAATCTAAAATGAAAAATATGTACACTGTATGCCGGTAATGTATATACATGCATACCTATCTATCCCGTCATAGACAAGAGCAACTCCTTAAAATAATTTACAATGTGACATGTGACATGTGAAACATGCAAGTTTATGTGACATGTATGAGTAAAAAGGTTCAAACTGTTGCACAATTTGTGTTGAGTTTGGTGCAGTATACATGTATATGATATTCAAATACTATGTAGCATTTGAAAATGAATGAACATGCTAAAATAAAATGCAAGATAATTTTTCAAAAGACAATTTTCTACTGCAATAATTTGTGTATTTATTCCAAAATGTTGCTAGGACTGTAGTAACATTAATCTAACTGTTGGTCTGTTGTTGCCAATTTAATGATGAGATATGATCTAAATAAGATGTGAAGTAATTTATTTCAAAATGTTGCTAGGACTGTAGTAACATTAATTAAACTGTTGGTTTTTTGTTGCCAATTTAATGATGAGACATGATCTAAATAAGATGTGAAGTAATTTTAGTCTTTTTGGCTTATTAACGTAATTGAAACCCATTCCGCTAATTATATGATCCTTCTGATTTTAGAAGAATTGCAAAAGCATGTATTATATGAATGTTATAACATAAAAATCTTAATCACTACTCAAATTCATCCTACATAGTCCTTTGTGGATACAAACTACTGATCCAATTCAGTCCCTTTCCTCCTGCCAATATCTATCCATCACGTTTCTCTTGTCTATTCTGTTTTATGATTTTCAATAGGGATAAGATATCCCCCGCTGGCTCCAGCCCTTGGCATCTTAATGCCATGGATGGCCCCAGCACGCTTGACGAAGGTCAACTGTTAGGGATCTTAAAGAAGTGGTCAGCAGGGGTCAGGGGGCCAAAATGTCCTTGCGCTGTATGAGATAGGAAAAAAGAGGCACTCAGGGTGGACAGTGGAAATTATTGACTGTAAAGAGAAGGTTTAATTTCAGAAAAGGTAAATAATATTCAGAGCATTCCCATTCTCTTTTAAAAATCTTAGTGTGGAAAACTGGAAGAAGATCTTGATGAAAATTGTCTCCGGAAAGGGTAGCACTTCAAATGCACTCATAATATTTGACCTATGATGAGAAGTAGATGAAGGGTTTGAACTAAACTTTCAAATCCATACTTTATGTGTGTAGTCCTATATACACATTTCGGGGTGCAGTGCATGCATTTTCTCAGCAATAACAAGACAATATCTCATCACCATGATGATGTCAAAAACCTCACTGTATGCATCAATTCTTTTGTACAACATAATAAAACTTTCCCAATAGCTACGAGACAGCTCTCAAAGTATAATCACTTGATCAGAACTCGACCTTATCTTTAAGAAAGATGGGATGTCCCCTGCTGCTCTGGGCCTTGGTACCTAAATGCCATGGATGATAGCGTGCTGACTGAAGGTCAGCTGTCCTGAGGTCTTGAAGAAGTGGTCAGCGGGGGTCAGTCAGAGGGGCTGAAGTGTCGTTGCACAGTTTGAGACAGGGAGAAAGGGGCAACGGGGGTGGACAGTGGAAGAATTTGACATTCGTAATCCTTCCATGGAAAATTATGCCACCAAAGAATTTTGAAATTTATTAAAATGTTTTGAGTGACAAATTTGACTTTTTCACTGAAAAAGAAACATTTACATGATGAAGACATTTTTCAGTTCCTTCAAGCTAAATCCCTTGATTTTTAGTTTTCATATACTACAGCTTAAAGTTGATACTCTAAGACAATCCCAAATACTGAGATAATTACATAAATAGAAAGCTTTTAACCCCCATAATAACACCAAATGGTGTCCACCCGACAAAACAAGTTTAGAATAATGAATTTATTCGAGTAAACTCTACCAAAATATCTAAGTCTGAAACCCGGAAGTGCACGTAGAGTCGGGCCTCTATCCGTGACGTCACGAACGGGAGTCATGGGCTCAGTGAGAGTGAATGGCAGTGATATCCCTACGTAAATGCTATCCTGTCAGAGCTTAGATTTGTTGTTGTTAAGGAGTATATTTGATGGATTTTCTGTTTTCATTTGAATGAAGAATAACGAAGCAACATTTTCCAGTCGCTGGTTTCTTTTTATATCCTCATATTCACCTATTTGGTAGAGATTTAAGACGAGTTTACTGCTTAGGAATTAAAGTTAAATCGTGCACTTATGAATAGGCGGATGCATTATATTGTCATCAGATGTACATGAGCAGTTTTGTAAAACGAATAGGTCTAGAACTATGATAGTACTTATTATCATAGATGTGTGTGACTGCCTCAAAAAGGATACAGTACCAGTTAAACATTTTATGTTGTAAAATATCAAACTTGAACGAGATCATGCAAGCGCGCTTCCTCTATAATATTTTGGCGAGTGATATATGATGCGGCTCTTGCATGAACGTTCGTGAAGCGAGCAGAATCGGGAGGTAAGACCAAACCGCTGCTCTAGGCGCTGCTTGCTTGTGATGGAACGTACGTGCGCTAGTTATTATGTTTATCGGCAATTGCAAGAGAATGAAAGCGACGTTGCCAGCTAAGAAAAACAACTAACAAAGACTTGCTCCTGACTACCGGTGTCAGAATTGGTAGATGAAGGATTTTCAGGGCCAAGGAAGGCGAAAGACATGGGAAAAAGGAAGAAGAAACCATCGGGAGATCGCTGTAGTGTATGGTAATGAACTGTGTATGGGTAGACAGCTACTGTTCACTCCGTGCCTGGGCCGATTTCAACACCAAAACAAAAATTACATGGTGAAAATATCGACTAATAGCACATCGTTGGCATGTATATGTCATAATTTTTAAACGGGGAATTGATATTAATACTATGAAGTACTAGGGGAAGGTAAAGAATTGTACATAGAATTATGATTTATTAGACTTTTCAGCCTTTGAAACAAAAATATGCAGAAAATCGTATCACTCTGCACATGTTTGCTATGGAACATCCGGGTACGTGAATATACTCTCTCCCGGACGTGAGGTCATAAATAGTAGACCAGCGCCGTGACTAATTTTCTATGCAAAGAGAGGCGGATATTTTAGACATTTCAATTGAGGATTTCGAGTAGACAGAATTTTTGTGTGATATACTAAGTAATTGAAAAACTTAAAAATAACATATACTTGCCGTAGGTAACAAATTAAGGGACATTTATTTGCTTAGAGTATCAACTTTAAGTAATTTTAGTATTGACAATTAAAGGTGACACAGTGTTTGCCACACATGCTATTTTGCACTTGGTGCAAGGAAGGCTTTGCAATATTACCCATTACACCTATTAGTTAGCTTCTTGGAAAGTTTTTCCTGTAATCATAGAACATACTGCAATATTTATTGTTACATATTGCTCAGTAAAGCAAGATCGTCATGAGAATCGTGCATTAAATCCAAATACAAAGTTTAAAATTAGATTCTTGTCATTAATCCAAACTCTAATTTTAAATTCTGAAGCAGAGATTAAAATTAGATTATTTGATAGACGTTACACCCAAAATTAACATACTGTATGTAACTTGATAGCTTGATCATGAATGAGTGGATACGTGATAACTCTTTAACCAGCCACTATGTACTTTCCTTCACAGTAAGGGCTTCTTCAGATATGACACGGCTTCATTCACACATGACCCGGCGTCATTCACACATGAGATCGTAAACTAGCTCAAAAGACATCTGTATCAAAATGAAATGTCGTATTAACCATACTAGTTACACCCCAATTTTCTATGTTGTATGAAACGTCAGAATAGATGCATGTGTAGCTACTAGTTTGTAGTCTTTCCTTCGTAGATCTTAGTCTTTCCACGTTAGTTTAAGTTTGCCGTGTTGTTTTTGAGGGGGCGGTTTATCGCGTCACGTGTGAACATGGCGAATGACGCTTAATGAGAGTTCCTTCACCGTGTAATGTGGCAGTCAAGTATGATGTCATACCCTGTATAAACTTCATCGATAAATTAGCTAACAGACAAGTCATTAGGCCTTCCTCGAGTGCTTAAAAACCACCTGTGAAAGCTAGGCTTGGGACAGGCTTAATAGCCATCATCATAATTCTATATTACTCGAGGGTGTGTTCCCATATTTCATGGATAGCCTACTACAGAATAGTGATTGAAGCACTATGTTTCAAAGTACCTGCAGTGCCTCTCCATATGTCACGACTAATATACTACAAGGTAATTATTAAAACGTGATTTATGCACGTTGCATATTACTAGGGATGCATTCCCATATTTCATGGATAACATAGTATAAAATCGCGATTGAATGACTTTATCTTGCAGATTACTCTGGGTCTAGTCTAGGATGTATTTAATGTGTAAAATACTGTAAATAAAAAACATTGATTGAAACACTACATGTTGCATAATACTTGCGGTGTGTTCCAGTACATGTACATGTATTTCAGGGATATACATGTACTACAAAGAAACAATTGAAACACTATATGTTGTTGCTAGGTAGGACAAACACTATTGCTTTCCCTCCCTTATAACATGTAATATATGCAATTTGCATTCTGACTCTTGAAATACAATTGTTCGTAACAGGTGAATTAAATAATTTGTGACGAGGCACTTAACACAAAGATTTATGCATTAAAGTTGATTACATTACGAAAATGGCAGACTGAAGCACTATATATTGCATACACTATGAACATGACGGACAAAGAAAGAGGACAAAATATACAGTTCCTCAGGTAGACAAAGGAACATACCTTCACTGCTATTATGTAAAATTGGTAGAACAGGTGAATATGCATGTGACACCTGTTCTACATGGATACCATATAAAGAAAGAATAAAGCACTGTATGTTGCATAAAGGGTTAAGCATCCCAAAATATCATCCCAGTCCCTCCTACATGTGTGTCATTGTCTGCTAACTTGGTCCAAATGCGCATAATACCTTCTGAGTCAATATGCACTTTGTGGGATGGCGTGTGCATGGTGCATTTACACGTCTCAGTGAGCCGGAGTTTGCATAATTTTGTTGCCACTTTTCTATTCCGTTAAAATATGTCTGGAATGAATATAGGGGTACAGAACAGTTTAATTTGATTTTGTATCTCTGTCAAATACGGTTGCAATGAAAGGTCATTTTAATTCTGATCATATTAGAGCTACTTAATAATATGATAATAATAACATTCTGTCAAATTAATAATATAGCGCTAAATACAAATTTCTCTAAGCTTTTCTGGTATTACTGTACAATTTAGTCCTTATTTAAACTGGATTTGAATGACAAATTTTGGAACCTTTGAATATGTAAATGCTGTTAGTTTCACTTTCCGTTTGTTTCTTTCCTTTCATTCAATTCTGAAAAAATGTTTTTAGGATCAAAATTTCTTCCATAATTTGTGTGTCAGTTTGGAAAGAAAACCATGTGCAGTAGTAGAAATATCTTCTGAAAAGGATTGCTTCAAAAATTCTCTCATATTCGAAATATGACAAGAAATGGCTGACACACACATTTGTGTAGTCCCATTTGACCATTTCTGTGTACAGTGCATGTGATCTTCAACAAGATCGAGTCGATTCCTTTAAAGTAAAAAAGTATACATTCATTTTAAATATATGTACCACATAATCAGCCATTACGGCGCTCTAGCATTTCAAGGAATTAATTCCTGCCAGGTACCCATTTACATCACCTGGGCTGAGTGTGGCAAAAGTAGATCAATGTCTTGAACCGCGGACCTTGTGATCGACAGTCCGGTGACATATCCACTCAACCACGACACCTCTGCATGCTTCCAAATAGTATCTTTCATTTAATGATATCACTTGACTAGAACTTGAATTCATCTTTTAAGTGACCTCCAAAGAGGCTGAAGTGAACTCAGTATTGTTACATAGTTCACGGTGGAGTTGTTGCCTGGGAACACTCGATAATTGGAGGCAAGCTGCAGAAATGGGGCATTTACATGATGAATGGTTAAATTACTGGAGTGGCCGTTGTGTGCAAAGGGAGTATCGCTGGTTAAGAATTTGAAAAATAATCAGAGAGAGAAAGGGGTTGCATGCGTCACATGCAAAAGAATATGATAAGATGCGCCGCTGGCATTCGCAGTTCAAGAAATTCTGCGTTTAGCTTGAAATCTGATAAATAACTCCTGATTTTGAATGATGATGAAAGTATTTTACTTGTAAGGTGTATCAGACGGAGGGAAATCTGTTCTACTTTTATATTGGGTAGAATTTAATAGCAATATCTATTTAGAAGTACTATTTGAAAGCTTATATTTTGAGTTTAGTTTCCTGGCATGGACACCCAAAATATACAGACTCAAAATATACAGTGCCAATTTTTTTTAAATATCTTTGGTCACCTTTTTTTATTTAAAAAGGGTAACATTAAGAGTAGTGTCACCGGGATACTTGGTAAATTTGATCAAAATGGCTGCTTTAATTCTGTCTCTATTGATAGGGGGGGGGGGGGAAGGAAAAAATGATGAATAGTTATCAGCCCACTGTCTGGGCTGTTAAACATTAGCCGAGTCAATCCAGGTACCAGTAGCCCCTGGAGGGAGCATGTGTCAAAGTAGATCATGAGGGGGCTATATATCAGGAAGCATTATGGGCAAGATGATCAGAGGTTTGAATAAATCATGAGGACTCGGGCAATGAATGTAATTGATCTCTCTACCTGTCATGAAATATGCGCACCTGGGTAGATTGTGTCGATACTTTATTTTCACATGAAGGAAGGTGTGTACCACCTACTTGTTTTTGTGTTTGTTCAGCTCAGTAGGCATCTTGTGATGTTTCAGAATCTCTTTACGTGTCTTTAATCTAATAAACAGTCAATTTAGTATGATAATTTCCTTAATTGTTTATTCCCAAAGGGTTTTGTACTTTTGCGGAAACAAGAACACTGTTTGCACATGTCTTATTTAATTGCTTGTAGGCTGAATGAGTCTTCAAAGTGAAATTAAATCTTCCCTCCATTAAAAGAAAAACAATTCTGTATGTTGAATATGTTTCTACTATTGAGCTTTACCTAATGACATCTACAGTAGATATGAAGTTCCTTAATACAAATTAAAAAACAGACAAATGATGAGTTGGAGAGAAAGAAAGGGAGAAGGGAGAGGCGGACGTGGAGGAGGAGGAGAGATAGAGAGAGAGAGAGAGAGAGATAGAGAGAGAGACACACACACACACACAGAGGTAGAAACAGAGGGGAGCGTGAAGGAAGAGAGGATGATAAATTGAGAGAAGAGGTAAAGAGATAAAGGAGAGAAAAAGAAAGAGATATGTGAGAGAAAACTGTTAGCCTCCTCGAAAGAAATAAAAGAGAGTGATATATGGTATTGAAAGCAGAAAAGTAGGAAATAGAAAAAGAAAACAAAGAATTCAGGAAATGGGTAACTAATGATTTTTGTTGTTTATGAGTTTAAATAAGAAAAACAAACACTCCAGATCATTTAATCATGATCACTACCAGGGCTCACCCTTTAAACTTGGATCTATCTTGCTGGCTTGAAATTTCACCTTGCACTGTTTATTTGATGTCTACATGCTCTGATTGTTCCCCTCTTTCTTTGTTTATTCTTCTCTCTCATCCTCTAGCCTGAAGACCCCAGGTATGCATCTCAGAAGAGGGTCTATGAGGACCTGGGACAGGAGATGCTTCAACATGCGTTTGAAGGGTGAGTTCTGCTATCTGTTTGACTTTATTCAAAGGTATAGACCAGTTTTGGAAACGCCCCCCTCTCAAAAAATGAAATGGAAGCTGTTCTTCTTCTTCTTCTTCAATTGCAGTACAGGCCACTGTCAGGTGTATTGTCGTACTGTTGAGGTGCAGTGCAGATGTGTGTACAATGTCTGATAATAACTGGGTGCAAGTAAAAACAACTACTGATTTTTAGCGGAGCTGGGTCTTTTGTACCTCTTGCTTGAAGGTGTTAGCAGAGGTACAATTAACGGTGTTCTGAGGGAGGAAGTTCCAGAGTCTTATTACCAATCATGTGAAAGAATATGTTTTGACTAATACGTGATGATACAAATTGTGCCGGGAAACCTCCTACTAATTGATATATTTGGTAAATTATCATATCAAATCTAAACCTCTGACCGCAATATTTAAATAATATTGAATTGATATTTTGCACCCAAAACCCTTGAACCGCAATTTGACCATGCACTACCGGTCTTTATCTTTAATCACTGTATTGCATCAGCCTAAAAAAAGACTGATTTTTAGCATCTCCATGTTAACAGTATAAACCAAATAGTGATCATATGGAAAACAGGATTTAACTGAAAAATAAAATAAAAACAAATGCTGGAAAGTCTTAAATAATGAAAAGTGAAAAAAATAACTTCCAAAGTCATGGAAAGTCATGGAAATTGTCATTGGTGTGGGCTGAGTTTGGCTATGGCATCTTTCCAGTTTGAACTGACAATGGGCGTGGGATTTGTACGCAGCTTGTATATGCCGCGACCTAAACCAAAATAGTACTTATCTGATCAGGTAAAAAGTCAAAAATAGGTCATGGAAAGTCATTGACTTTTGTCACAAATTTCAGTGGGAACCCTGAACTTTGAATGAAATCTCATAATTGATTACCGGTATGCACATGTCCGTGAATGATGTAATGTGTTATCCATGCATGATGTATTTCTGTGAAATCAAGCATGCAACTTGAACCCAGTAGGGAACACTAATTGATTTATTTTCTGGAATAGTAAATATATTTTTTAAACATTTGCATGTAGAAAAGTGACCCCGATGAAAGATCTAAATCGTTTAATAGTTTTCAAGTGGAGATATAATTATGTACAATATATCAATATTATCAGTGTTGAAGTTCTGCACTTGCAGTCATTTTCCTTAATTTTGTTTAATGTAAATGTCTTAACATATTATTATATAATAAACTTTTGAAAATAAGTGAAGTGGATAGAACCTATTAATTTTTAACACTTCAGTTGCTTTCTGCATCTCTCTGCACAATTACTCATTTGCCACACATGCAATTTTCCACAAAGCAATACACATAGGCACCAATTGACGAAAGGATTGCTTTGTGCAACACAATATCCTTGCAAAACTATTCATTTCTGGTCCTGATTAGCTCTATGACAACGCCTTTAACTCTGGTATAGATTAATCTTGCTCTGGTAACAGTGAAACAATCTAAAAGACTTTAGTATCTATCCCATGATAAATACAATGTAGCACATTGAGATTGTTGGTGTAGCATATAAAGAGTTTTTATCAAAACACACAGAAAAATCAGCAGACAATTGAGAGGGAAGAACAGAAGATTAGGAGCTGCATGGGAGGGAAGAATAAACAAAGAAACATATTGATAATCATCCCACTTAAAGAAATTGGTCATTACAAAAGTGAATATAAATAATTTATATATAGTCTTTGCTCAGGGCCATTATACATCTGTAGGTCAGATAAAAGACCTGTTCTTCCCATGATGATTACTGACGTTTATTCTGCTTTCATCTTGAAAAGAAAGCTGTTTGATAATCCTGCTCGTTATCAAAGACATTACACTTGAGAAAAGATTTTAAGTATGCATTATTTATGTGCAAGATGAAAGGGCCATTATACCATTACGCAGGCTCCCACCGTCTACTGTCCTGATTTATGATGGGGAGGAGAGAAAGAGAGAGACAGAGAGAGAGAGAGAGAGAGAAAGGAAGAATGGTCAATTGAGCGAGGGAGTGAAGGAGGTAGGAGAAAGAAAGATGGAAGGGTTAAGAGAGGGAAGGAAAGAGACAAAATGATAGCTAGACAGATGAAAAAGAGAAAGATTGAGATACTTACAATAAGGGGATAAAAGAGAGACAGAGAGAGACAGAGAGAGACAGAGAGAGAGACAGAGATAGAGAGATTTACATGTACATAGTCATAAGGCATTATGAATGGACCGAGCATGAAAAGCAAGGAAAATATGCAAGAAGAGTTGCAGATTGGTGGAAAGCTTTCAATATAGAGAGAGAGATGGAGGGAGCAAATGAAGGAGGAAGGATAGGAGGAAGGGAAGAGAGAGAGGAAAGGGAACTGAAGGGAGAGAGGGCAGGTGGGAGTGAGAAAGAGTGAGAAAGACAGAGAAAGAGAGAGAAGAAGAGAAAGAGAGATAAAGACAGAGAGACAGAGACAGAGAGACAGGAAGGAAGGATGAGGATGAAATATGAGGAAAACCGACCGGAAGTGATGGAAGGAAGGATGGAAAGCTGTTGACAAGCAGGCTGTAGTGAGGCATGAAGGCTACCAGTGAAACTGTCAATGAATCACTAAGTGGGAATGACTCAAAGCAAGTCCATAATGAGACATACTGGGGTTAATGAATAACCAACCAATATTATATATATCATACATGTAAACATTTTATTTATTTATTCAATTATAGGGATAAAAAATGAGAAGATCATTTGAGGACAAGAGGAAGAAGCCCTTGTAAATGATCCAATTTTTGGATGCCAATATAACAAAATATGATTAAATATGCGCTTAAAGGCCCACTGCACTACTTGTAGCTACTTGCGCCCTCTATATAACAAACAATGTATAATCGGTGACCATTGGTCCCCATGATCCTCTTTTTCTTATGTTAACTGAGAGCTGAGTTGATGAGATAACCACCTGTCCAGTGACCTTGCAGGGCGCTGTAATCCCTCCTGTAAACTATGGCAGATAAGCTTTAAATGGTAAAAGTGAAGTCTTTAATTTATACAGGGGTGTTTTTAAAAATATCATCCACAGATTGTTGACCTAATTTGATTCAACAAAATAATTAGTATTTACATTTTTAAGTAAAGCACTAAAGAAAATGAGTGCAAAATAGAGAGAGAGATTAGAGTGAAGGAGTGACTAACTGAATAACTTGATATGCAACAAGGCGTTCTGTCCTTGTAAACAAGCACAAGAAAAGGAGTTGAAGTGGCATTTTGCGATATCTGTGTATTCTTGGAAGGCTATGTATGTGACTCATTGTCAATGATGAGTATTCAACTTTTCTTACACCTGTTTATTTTGCCCTCCATCCTTTGCCCTACATCCAATGATATCCATAGGACTGGCTTCATCAGCTCAAGTTTGCCAAATAATCTGCAATTTTCAGACTCTGGATATTATATCCCGAAGCTCCAAATTGCGTATTCAACAGACCGATACGCTCATTACAAACCAGCTCGGACGGGCGCAAATTAGCCCGCTATTTCCCAAAAAGCGGGATATTTTGGAAACAAGACCACGATTTCTCTGGATATTTTCTCGACCAAATATCCCTTTAATTTCAACTGCAGGCTGATGAAGATGCAAATTAACTGGTTAATTTGCGATTGGGATAGTTAAAATAGCGGGTTATTTTGGCAAACTTGAGCTGATGAAGACAGGCCTAATGATATCCAAGATGCAATTCATCTCACTGCAGTCATAAAGCTGAAAGAATGAGAGAAAGAGGGAAAATGAAAGATCAAAATAGGAAATGAGTAAAAGAGAGAGAGAGAGAGGGGGGGGGGGGGAGGGGGGGGGGGGGTCGGGTTCGAAAAAGAAAGAGGGAATAGAGAAAATTAGAAGAATTCATTATTCTGAAAAATACAGCTTTATCATGATTTGCGATAACAATATATAGAGGAGGGGGCAAAAGGGCGTGAAAATCATCCCGTAGGGGCATGTCCAACCACCTGCCTTAGCAAACAGCCACGGAGCTGTTGACCGACTTTTAGGAATATTCAACTCTCCCGTTCTTCATGCCCTATATGCATCAACTACGTGTACAATAGCAATGGAGCATTCGAAAGGTGTAGGACACCTACACTATATAGCGATTGAAGACTGGATTTGTGTAAAGCCTACATGTACACCTAGATGTATGGCATGCAACATCCAATATCATTTCTGCTTTTGATTGTAACACACATGTAATGTATTAAATAAATAATACACATCCTTCCCAGTTTGTACGATATCTTTTCCTGATATTTCAGAACCCATTGGCATTGGTAAAATATTCTTTGCATCACAACTATAGATTACATTCGAGACTTGGTATTATGAGCTATTTGTAAATGTAATTTGCCTCCCTCCAAAGAATGCTATTACCGATATTCGAATGGCTTTATTAAAAACAATTTTGTGTATGAACATTTTATGGTAAAACTAAAAATATTGCCCCTAAATCATTGATGGCTTAATTCTCTTGAAATTTGATGACAAACTCCCTTTAAAAAACAGTAATGAGGAGATTTGTATTCATCACACCTGCCTACCACACATATATATGGGGTGAGGTACATGTATATGATAGCGGCGAGTTGACAAGGAAAATTATCCTTCTATACCACAACCCTCCCCCAGCTGAAATTTGATGGACCATTGGCCCAAATATTTACAACAGTGGGATGAAAAGGTTATTACTGCTATCTGTAAACATGTTCATCTGGTTATAATGTGTGATATGAGATGTGTTCACATTGGTGGGATAGGAGATGTGTTCACACTAGTGTATTCTATTCTGTAGGCACAGAATTTAATTTGACACTCGACTGCAATTCTTAAAGTCTTGAGTAGAGCCTAGCTCTGCCAGTCTCTGGGCATGTCGAATAAGATTAGAATTAGTGTTAGGAGCAGCTAAAAAAAGATCCTCTGGTGTACAGTAGACCATACAGTCAACGTAGTCTTGCAGTACAGACACTGTTACAAATACTGACAAGGGTGTGTGCCTGCTAACAAGGTTATTCTTGGACATTTGTTTGTAATGTGAACACTGATTATTGCAGTGTATGTTTTGTTTTTGTTATTATGAAACTGTCAACTTTCTCAGGATCACCATGAATTTCAAGGAATCGTAACTCTGCCAACTGAAAAGCAAAGTCAGGGAAATGAAGTTAGAGAGGTAGGGGAGGAGGGATGGAGGGAAAGGGAGAGAGGGGCCTTTTTTGGTGGGGGTGGTGGGATTTGAGAGAGACAAAGATGTACGGGATGAAACTGAAGGGAGGAATTAAGTGACAATAAATTAGAGATGCACAGAATTAGAGACACAAAGAGAAATGGGGAGATAGGTAAAGAAACAGGAAAAGGGGGGGGGGGGGGAGATAAGATGGAGATCGAGGTGAATTTAGAAAGAGGAAAAAAGAGATAGAGAGGCATGCAGAGAAACCGGTAGGTGGAAACATGTTTATGGATAGATATTAGGGAGAGAGAGGGAGAAAGAAACAGAGAGAGGGGGAGAGAAAAAAAAGGGGGGGGGGTATATTTATAGAGAGCGGATACAGGGGAGAGAGGGAGGAGAGCAGATAGAGGGGAGATAGGGAGGAAGTTGATTTTGAATTGAAAGAAGGAGTGGTATGAGAGAAAAGCACAGAGAGAGAGAGAGAGAGAGAGAACAAAAAAAGTCAGTGAGATGGAGAAGCAAAGAGATAGAGAGAGTCAGTGAGATGGAGAGGCAGAGAGAGAGAGAGAAAGTCAGTGAGATGGAGAGGCAAAGAGATAGAGAGAGTCAGTGAGATGGAGAGGCAGAGAGAGAGAGAGAGAGAGAGAGAGAGAGAAAGTCAGTGAGATGGAGAGGCAAAGAGATAGAGAGAGTCAGTGAGATGGAGAGGCAGAGAGAGAGAGAGAGAGAAAGTCAGTGAGATGGAGAGGCAAAGAGATAGAGAGAGTCAGTGAGATGGAGAGGCAAAGAGATAGAGAGAGTCTGTGAGATGGAGAGGCAGAGAGATGCCATCCCGCCATCAGGAAGAAGAGGCAGTAAGCTGCCCTCCCTCCGCCCATGCGCAGTACAATCATATGAGGATGAGTCACCCAATAAATACAGCTCTGCGTGGCCTGGCTGCGATGGCTCCGACGACAACATGATATTTGATTTATTGGCTCTGCTCCTCTGGCGCTCTTATGGAGACATGGTACATTAGTAATGAGCTTCAAATGAAATTGCGTACAGTGTATATCTGAGCAAGTCGGACCCGCGACAGTTGCAATACAGCATTGAAGTGCAATAAGGTTAAATCAATAGAAGGAAAAACACAGGGAAAATGAGACGGGGGTACCACGTACAGTGTAGATCAATATTCCTTTTACCCATTATTTTTTGTCGGGATGCAATGTAAATGACCTTTTAATATGTGAATTTAATGTATTTTCCATCACCCTGTACCGATCGATTCTACAACCTGGAATTTTAATTGTTTAAATGATTATTCTGTAACTGTCAATGTCACATGTCACCAGTTGCCTCTGTGCCTAACTAGATCTAATGATCTATATTCCTCCCTTTTCTCTGCCTCTATGTTATCTTTCCTCTAATTATTTTCCCCTTAATTATTGTATTTCATTGTCCATATATATTTGTGTTTCTCTGAATAACGTCTTTCCCATCTTTGTCATCATGCTTCTTGTAAATTTCATATTCTCTCCTGACATTTAAAGATGACCTTGAGGAAAAGTCCCAGACAAATTTCAAAGTTGTACATATCTCTTGGAGTACATAAAGCAAGGAAAAGCCTAGCATTTGCTTTCTCAAGGCACTTTCCGTTTTTAATATATTCTGGCAATCGACTGGTAGCTCATTATTTGATATTGACTTTAATCAAGCATCTATAAATACATCTTTTCCATAACTACAGGCTTTTCCCATTTTCTCTACATACATGCCTTTTATGTTTTTTTGATGGATAGATATTTGTTGTACCTTCAATTAATTTTTTGAGTTAATGTAAACATATTAGAATGATTTTAACAAAAGTCAAATTTCTCACATCTACATGTATACTAACCTCATAGTGAAGGCTTGGTTCATTATTGTAAGGTGTCTTTTAAGATCATTATAAAACTATTTTTCACATTAATCTTTGATGGAAGGGTCTATTGGAAGCCAGTTTTGAAAGAAAATTAAAAAAGATGTGTGAAATTTGAATAGGTACAAAGAAAGACAAATAATTTACGATCCACATTTCAATATGTATCGAGTAGTCTTCAATTAATTGATCCAGAGTGTTATTTAAAGGGATCGTTTAACAATGTTAGATCTGAGATGCATGGCCCTATGTGTTATCAATGCCTGTGATATAGTGTAATATTGAAGCCCTAAAACAAATTGCGCTTGAAAATGATCATGGAGTGCCTCAAAAAAGTAAAAATCTTTGAGTGACCGGTTTTACCATACTCATTTTCCCTGATAGACTGTAGTTTTATAAAAACTGTTAGGAAAATGAAAAATGGAATTTCGATTTCCAATCATGAATATCTTGATAATCAGACAGACGATCGGCTTGTAAAAGTCATGGGATTCCTGACTGACCTAAAGGCTTATAATTATGATTGCAGCATTAGCTAAATCAAGGATTTTGTTTTAAGAATCTGAGGCAATGTTACAGAGTCACTTTAATTGACAGATATGATTGATAGCAGAGATTTATGACCATACAATTCTACTCCTGCAGGATTCCAATCACATTATCCATTCACTGCAAGAAATCCATGGTGTCCATTTGGAATGGGTTTTTTTAAAGATCTGAAATCTCATTCAGCGCTGAGTGGTCCACTGATGAAGATATCAGTGTTTTCATTACTTATTTAATTTGGGGAAGTATTGGATAGATGATTGATTTTGCTTTGTCGCATGCCTTATAGGGATGATTACTGTATGATCTGGATTTTGTTTGAGAGTATATCTCCCTAATAAAAGGAAATGGAAGAGATAAATAACAGTATTTTAACTACTGATGGGGCTACCCTGTTGAAATAAAACGAAATAAATAAATAAATAAAAAGGGAGGGAGGGAGAGATGTGATGCTGGATTCAAATGGAATACAGTGAAAACTTGTTATCAATAGCTCTGATATAACAGGTATTAAGGTGATTTTGCTGGTCCCAGTTCTTTATATATTTTGTTTTAACCCTGGTATTTGCCATGGTCCCAGGAACCTTGTTATAACAAGTTTCCACTGTAGATATGTCAAAATATTAATTTGTAGTGGTTCTGTCCTTTTCAGGATGTTTACTTTTTTATCTATCTTGTGGATATTGTTTTTGCTTCCTAATTTTTTCTCTTCCCTTTTCTTTTTTGTCCTTCATTCAATCATCTCTTCCTTTTTCTATGGTTTAACTCTTCATTCTTTAGATTCTTTTACTTTTCTTCAATTTACCTATGTTCTATCTCATTTTCATTTTATTCTCTTTCTTTTCTCTCAGTGTTTACCTCCTCATTATCTTGTTTTCTTTCACATTCCCATTAAAAAAAAATATTAAAAAAACATATATATACATACATGCCACACTTTCATAGCTGAGAAGAAGGGATTTCTCAAAGCAAAGTTATGAATAAAGAGTACTTAACGGTAGTTTGTGATTTACTCAGATGCTTTCATAAAAAATAAAGGAAGTCAATATTCAGAACATAAGTTTGAATGCTAAAATCACTCCTCCGAAATAGGAATGGTTGCCTGTTGAGCATCTTTTGTGCCCAATTTATCTTTTTAATCAGTATTTAGGATAATTATGCTCTTTATTTTCTCCCTCTTTTCTACCCAGGTACAATGTGTGTATATTTGCGTATGGCCAGACAGGAGGAGGCAAGTCCTATACCATGATGGGAAAACAAGAACCAAGCCAACAGGGTATTATACCACAGGTAAGAATTTATCTTCTTCCTCTTCTTTCTTGCTGCTGCTGATACTACTATTGATACTGATATTGCTACTACTACTACTACTACTACCACCACCACCACCACCACCACCATTTCTACTACTACTACTACTACTACTACTTCTACTACTACTTCTACTTCTATTACCATTACTACCACTACTATCATCATCACCACCACTTCTGCTACTTCTACTTATACTATTTCTACTACAACTACTACTACTACTTATACTTCTATTATTGGCTAACTCTAAGACCAGAAATGTTCATTACATTAAACCTCACATTTGTTTTTCGTACATGACTTTTACTTGATTTGAACTTCATTCTTGTACTTAGTTTGTACTTAATATTTACTTCATTTGTACTTGGTTTATACTTGATTTTTACTTTTATTTTGTACTTTGCTCATACTTTTATCTTGTACTTTATTTTTTTCTTTATTTGGCAGCTCTGCCAGGAGCTCTTCGACCGCATCAACTGTAACTCGGACCCCAACTTGAAGTTCTCGGTAGAGGTCAGTTACATGGAGATCTACTGTGAGAGGGTTCGTGACCTCCTCAACCCTAAGAACCAGAAGAACCTGAGGGTGAGGGAACACCCCCTTCTAGGACCCTACGTGGAGGACCTTTCCAAACTAGCCGTCACTTCCTTCAGCGATATATCAGATCTGATGGACGAGGGAAATAAAGCAAGGTGAGAGGAGAAATAATAATAATAATAATAGTGGGTTCTTGTGTAGCACTCATGTCAGTCACATTGACCCTCCTGGCGCTCCCGATTATTACCCTGGCTTTAGCACGGCTGCCATACGGCGCTCTAGCATTTCAAGGAATAAATTCCTACCAGGTACCCATTTACTTCACATGGGTGGAGTGTGGCAAATGTAGATCAATGTCTTGCCAACGGACATTAGTGCGGCGGGACTCGAACCGTGGACCTTGTGATCGACAGTCCGGCGACGTATCCACTCGACCACAACACCTCTAGAGAATGAGGAATGATCTGTTGCTTACTTGATACTTTCTGCTGTCCTATGGTATGAGGATGTATAGATAGCTGTATGTGACACGTTCGCTCAAAGCTAGCAATAAGTTGACGAATTGCATGTTCATATACAGGAGGTACACTATAAATATGGACATTGCAACTTGCGTTTTTGAAGTAAACTTGAAACCTTTGTAACATACATGTACGTACAAGTTAAATGTGAGGTAACATTATTTTTTTGTTTCAGGCCGTGATGTGTATTCATTTTCCCCTTAGATTTGAATACATGTATAGATACAAAATACAATAGTGTTTTTTTCTTCTTATCAGATCAGGGTAAAGTTGAGAGGTCAAGCCAGTCAGGTTAAATTATTTTATATTGTAGGATGTATATAATGCAATCTTTTTTTGTTTTGTCATAAAATTTGCAGAACTGTAGCTTCCACCAACATGAACGAGACAAGCAGTAGATCACACGCCGTCTTCACCATCGTCTTCACCCAGAAGCGACACGACGTCGAGACCAAAATGTTCACAGAGAAGGTCAGCAAGGTCAGTCTGGTTGACCTGGCAGGTAGCGAAAGGGCAGACTCCACGGGAGCAAAGGGCGTCAGGTTAAAGGTGAGAGGTCAAATTATTAACTTTGTGCGTTATTTGAATCTTTGAGGAAATGTTTACAGAATTGTTGTTTCTTGAAAATTTTATAGCAAAAGGGTAGACTCCACAGGAACAAAGGGCGTCTGGTTAAAGGTTAGAGGACCAATTTGTTTACAATGTGGGTTATTTTAAGTTTTTGAGTAAATCTTTTGGGAGTTGCTCTTGAAAAATTGATGAAACACATTGGTTTTTAGGAGTAATAGAGAAACATTATCTGAAGGGTTAAAGCAAAGGGTATCTGGTTAAAGGTGAGGGGTCAATTATCATGGTACAGTCAAACCTGCTTTAGTGACCATCTTTTGATTGGATATAACGAGAAAGAGCGTACTTAGGCGAAGGCTGTCAGTTTAACGTTTGAAGGTCAATTGGAGAGATCTAGCATAAAATTCATGTACTATATAGAGGCAAGGGAAAGTAAAAGATATATGGTGTGGAGCCAAAATAGTAGGCAAAGGTAGAGGGAGCGAATGAAGCAAGTGAGGTAGACTGAGAGAGTGAGTGAGAGCCTGCTGAGGGAAAGGGGGGGGGGGGGATGATGCAAGAAGGATATCGAGAGGATAAAGAAATATTTATATGCAATACATTTATAACAGGTGTATGACGTACATGTGTGTGATGTATTAATTCATTTTATTGCTTTTAAAGTAGGACATGAATAAAAACGAGATAACGTAAGAAAAGGAAATGTGAAAATAACAGATTTTCATGTCATTGGAGGGATGGAATGAAGCAGGTTTGAAAGAGAGAGCGAACCAAGGGGTAGGGGACAATGCAAGAAAGATATCGAGAGAATAGGATAATTAGGCTAAACATTGATGAAAGGCGTATGACGTACACATGCACATGGGTTATGTATTGATGCATTTTATTGCTTTTATCCATTCATCCTTTGAACACAAATACAAATGAGTTCACCACATTGTGTAAATTAATGGGATGGAATATATCTCTTGAGCTAGAGATAAGCTTGGAACAAAAGCCTTGTAATTCTACATGTTCATAAAGTACACAGAGTCTTTGAGTCAAGTCTAAACCAGCTTCACAATATTCACCCTAGTGTAGCAGCTAGTGCGTAATCAAGGCTTATTAGTCTCCAGCCACAACATTTCAGACCCTTTAATACACATTAAACAGGGTTTGTCCCTGCAAACCAAATAGTGTGTCCCATACCTTTACTTTGGTGTAGGGTTTAAGAGACAGGTAGGGCAAGGTAAACACAGACGATGCAAGGAGCTCCGATGTGTATTATGCATGGACACACTTATTCCCTCGCAGACATGGGCACACACGTCAGCTCCTCTTGGCATTGATAAGGGTAAAGGTCCGCAGTGTGTGGGTGCATGTTTGTGTGTGTGTGTGAGGGTATGTGTGGGAGAGAGAGAAAGAGAGGTGGTGCACTATGTGTTTAAAGACAAGACAACGGCCTGTCGTACTGAGAATGGAATTAGCCTGTCTTCTTTGGCCATATGTTGGTAGGAAATCCCGTTTAACATAATGCTTTTGAGGGTTTCTACCCAAGTATTTTCATTCTCTCTAGGTTATAAATTATTGGTGAAAAAACAATATCATATGTTGGTAGGAAATCGATCCCATTTAACATTTTGCTTTTTAGGATTTTTACCCAAGTATTTTCATTCTCTGTAGGTAATAAATTATTTGTAAAAAGAATAATATCAGGACATTTTGTTCCTAAAATTGATAATAAAGGTTGTGTCAGACATTTGCCAACTCAATTTATCATTTTCTGATGATAAATTGAATATGCCTCAAGCTCTCTAAATGTATTTAATATAACATTGATTACAATTTTTGTAGCTAATTTAAGATGAAAAAATAATGGAAAAAGCATAGTCTGCCAATTTTGTCTCTTAGAAAGTGTCATTAGAGCAGGGGATAACTTAGTTTAAAAGCAGCTTTTAAAGATAATGGCAGAGAGAGAGAGAGAGAAAGAGAGAGAGAAAGAGGAGAGTGAAAGAGTGTGTATGTGAGCGAGGGAATTTTTTTGAGAAATGAAAGACAGATAGAGAGAGAGAGAGAGAAAGAGAAAGAGAAAGGAAGAGAAGGGGGACAAATAATATTCAAATTGCATATACCGTAGATCACTTTTTTAAATGTTCTCTTTTCATGTTTAATACATTAGCTGGACATCCAATACATTTTGAGTTCTTCAAAAATGGAAATTGTCATATTTTTTTTTAAACTAACGTTGCATAGTCCTGATAAAAATTATATATAGAACACATTGGGAAAGGTTTAGCATAATTAATTTATTTTATTTTTAGCACAACCACCTGTACCTTCTGACTAGGTATTTCATCAAATTATTAAAAAAATGTATCCACGCATCTCATTTATATAACAAGTCGACCTAGCTGAGTCCTTGTAGGGGGAAATCAATGATTCACAATTAAATCGGCTTGCTAATAGAAATATAATGTTTGTGAGGGCCAGGGGGGTTCAAGGAGAAATCAATTCTCATTCCATCGAGGAAAATGCAAGATTGAAACAGTTGAAATTAGGTCATGTGCTGTGATTGCATGATTATGATTACAGCGTTGCAAAATGCGTTGTAAATTTGTTATAGAATTGAGGAATTTGTAAATCTTAACAGCCGATATAAGGTCTCTTGTGACCACAGTTATAGCATGAAATATTGCAAACTCTCATTTTTCTCTTTTGTTTGAAGAAATTCAATGTTGAGACAGTAAAAGGGAGACCTTAGCTGTGATCCCTTAAGGAAAATGTAGAGAAAAATCTTTTTTCATAATGATTGTAGGATTTGAAAATTGAAACAAAGGAAATAAAGTCTGTGATATGTTTCTATGAATACGGTTTTAACGAAATACATTTAAACAAAAAAGAAGCTCTTTGTAGACAACTATAGTGATTGCAAAATTAAACTAATTTTTGTAGAGAGAGAGACAGAGAGAGACAGAGAGAGAATAAATAAAACAGCCAGAAGAAAACTAGAAAAAACATTAAATTAAATTTTTAATTTTACAGATGGGAAATGTATTTCAATGAAAAGAATTCTAGAGAGAGAAAGAGAGAGAGAGATAGACAGTGAATAAACAAAAGAGCTAGCAGAAAAATGAGAAGACATATTAATTTTGTCATTCTACAGATCAGAAATCTATTTCATGAAAAGAATACTAGAGAGAGAGAGAGACAGTGAATTACAAAGAGCTAGCAGAGAAATAGAAAAAACATTAAATTAAATTCGTACTTCTGCTGCTGAGAATTGTTTTTTTTTTCATATCAGGAATTGCCTCCAAAAACAGACTGGGGTCAAATATTATTAAAGAATCTGTACCAACCACGCAGGTGACAGAAACAGATCGACATATGGATACGGAGAGAGACCAAGAGAGAGAGAAAGATAGAGAGAAAGAAATGAAGAGATCACAGAATTTTATCATACTCAATCACGTCATGTGGAATGATGAGGTTGCCATGCCTACGGGATTGCATCACTGGATGTAGAGGCTTATAACGAGTGCCTTACCTGGGCCCCATGGTTCCCTCTCCGTCGGCTCAATCTCATGGATTTATTTCCTGCCGCCTTGCTAAAGGGCTTGGGGATGCAACAAGTAAACACCCTGTCAAGATGTATTTCTCTCATGAAACCTTAAAAATATGTCATATGGTTCTGCCTCTTAATTGTGTTGGGGCTAGCTGGTGTGTGATACAGCTGTGTCTGATTACACAAATGCCCATGCATAATGTAAAAATATTCAGAGACCTAGTAAAGGTTTTATTGATAGTTGCAGTAACAAGGTTTTTGTTGTAATGATTGCATCTAATGTACATGTATTTAAGTTTCTCTCCTGGTTTTATAATATGTTGGGCCTGTCGGGCTGTCTCTCTCTCTCTTCTTGATTTTGTGGTTAGTACCGGTATTATTTGTTTTGTCAGTCCTTCATTTTCTTGCCCCTCTTTATAATTTTCCCTTTAAATTTGGTAAATTTCTTTCCCCATTTCTCATTGTAACAATGTTACTGTATCCATCTCTTGGCTTCAATACCTTTCTATCTCTCTCTTTCTATTCCTCTGTTTTCTATTTGTGATAATCACCAGAAATTGTATTTCCTGTTTTTCCAAAGTCTGTGTTTCCCCTTTTGTATTTCCCTTTTCCTCATTCCTTCCTCCCTCTTTTCTCACTTTCTCTCTCCTTTTCTCTCTCTCTCTCTCTCTCGCTTTCCCTTCCTTTGTTTCTCCCATCTCTTTTCATCTCCCTTAACCTTCATATTCAGTGTTAAACTTCCCATTACCATGGTCTCTAGGCCACCAGAGAGCTATAACAAAGATAAATATTCATGTCATTTTATATTCTCTTTGTGAATATTCTCTCCTTATATTCTCTCAGTGGAACTTTAGTGTCATCTGTCTCTATTTCATGGGATAATCTCGTCGGTTTTTACCTCTCCACCTCTAAAATATTCACAACCCTAACCACTGACATTCAGCTGTTTGCCGAAGGTTGTCCATTGGTATTCCCTCCTTGACACTCTGTAGTTCCCATCCTGTTCACACTGGACAAATTAAATGTGAACATTAAACATCGCAAACATTATTTGTTAAATGAACTGTTCAATAGAGAGACAGAGAGACAGAGACAATGACATAGAGACAGAGAGAGAGAGAGACATAGAGAAACAAAGAGAGAGACAGAGAGAGGGAGAAAGAGAGACAGAGAGACAGACAGAGAGAGAAACAGAGAGAGAGACAGAGAGACAGACAGAAACAGAGAGACAGAGAGAGATGATAGTGATAATAAAAATCTTTGCAAAAATGGGGAATTATCTTTACTTGGCCTATTATGTAAGTGGTCAAATCTAAATGCATTCAAAACGACATCACGTAAAGTTTAATCCTATAACTCACCAGATGATATTTTAAGTCGTCAACTTTTTATGATTCTGTCCACAGTTATTCAAAGCTACATGGATGTTACTACTTTCTAAAATGTGATTGTGTCTTTACTTTTGTGATGACAGAAAACATGATCAGTATTCCCACTAGCCCTCCATGCTTGAGCGTGATTTAGCTGTTAAAAGAGGTTTTGAGATAGACCAGTATGAAAGGGGGGGGGGGGGGTAATGTTGATTTGATCTTCGAACCAGGAAACCATAGAGATAGTACTGCATGCATCGCTTCCTTTGTATATAAATATACAATCGCTGAAAATGCTTGTGGGGATTTTTCACTTTCATTACAGTCATGAAACGACATTAAGTTGTATGAGCTTAGCCAGAATGATGGCCTTTTTATTGGGGGTGGGGGGGGGGTGTATTTTTGTGCGATCATGCTCCTGTGCAAATTATCTCTTCTTTTATTTGGCTTAGCAATTCATTTTCCAGTCATTATTTTTCTTCATATCTTTGCCACTCTCTTTTTCTATCTATCAGTCTTCTGCTTCTCTCTCACTCCTCTCTCCCTCTTCCCTTTCTCTCCCCTTCTTTCCCCCCTCTCTCTCTCTCTCTCTCTCTCTCTTTGCTTCCTTTCTTCCTTGCTCTTTGATTTTCAATGTTTTTCTGTCCGTCTCCTCCTTCCGTCTATCCTCCCCTTCTTCTTCCCTTTCTACCTCTTTTTCAGTGTGAAAATATAGGGGGTGTTTGTACATGTGCAGGTAGTTGTACACCCCCCCAAAAAGAAAAAATCCCTTTTAGTATTGTCCCTCATCAGTAACGTGACCCATTCACACCTTGATCATGTGATGGACCATGTGACTCATCAGGTGGTCACATAGTTCATGGGCTCCATACTTCAAACTATCTGGCTGTATTGCAGCAGCATAGCCAGGATTTTTTTCAGTGGGGGGCACTAGGGGTCACCAATTTTGTTAATTTGTTAATGATGAAAGAGCATTAAACCATATGCTTACATCTACCGGTAGTAGAATTTAAGGAAGCGTAGAGGCTAAGCAAAAATTGAACGTATTAAAATGTTACATTTTGATGCATTTTTGATGCAGTGCTACTGTTCATTATATGTTTTCTATTTGTTTGTGGATGGGAACCAAAAACTGATGTGGTGGCATCACGCCCCCCCCCCCCATAGTCCCCCCTTTTCTACGCCAGTCCATTCTTATGCAACTGGTATGGAATATCTTGTGGGGTTAAAGGTCAACACGTGAGAATGACTATGTATCTGCTTAGAACCAGAAGGACATTAACTCCTACCAACCAACATAGAGTTAACATCCTTCTGGCTCTTATCAAAACTTAACATGGGATATTGTTATAGTTCTGAAACGCTTCCTGCTATATAGCCTTCATGGAAAAGGAAATTGTCCAAATGCAGGAAGTCACATCCGGATGACTCATTCTCAAGAGTTTGTGCAACTATCACATATTCTTTTTATTATTTTGTTGTGAAGCCTATTTGTATATCCAGTTGACTTGGGAAATATTGTAAAAGAAAGCATATATAGATTGATGTATTTATGTAAGGAAAATAAGATAAAACTTTATTAATCAGGAGTTGTGAATAAACTCAGCAAATTGTCTGTTGAAAGTTGTGAAACATGTATCTCTAAAGGCATCCTATCCTATAAAACAGATAAAAATGGGTCACATTTGCTGAATTGAATGAGTTGAAATATTTTGTATGCAGTCCAGATGCTCCCTGATGAGCTAACATCCATTTCATATCGCGCTAGATAAGAGAGACGAGGGAGAAGAAAGAGATGCCACTTTCATCTTCCGCGTCAAATATAGCTCCTTAGCTTGCCATTACTGCTGTCATTGTAGTCCCATACATATAAATCAATGCAGTGACCTTTGAAGGAATGACATGAAGATTCGATAATTTAATAGATGTGATAAATGCGGACATTCAGTAAGTCTTCAATATTTTCTTTCTTCTTTTCCTCCCTGAGCGCACATCAAAAAGATTGGTCAGATGTCTTAATGCTTTTAGTATTTGGGTTGACGTCCTTACAAGATTTCTTGATTTTGAAACCTTTGCATAATATACTATATATATATATTTTTTTTTGCATCTTATGCCACATAATTGCTGACACGTGTGCCAGACCGGAAAGGAAGAAATCATTGGATGTCTTTTACTTGTACCATTAACTAAAATAGTTAACCTTATACTGGAAAGGATTGTCCTCTATATTTAGCCTATGAAAATGTCAGGTATTATGAATGACGTTTTTTTTTTCTCTCTACAAAACCTCATTTACCACTTATAAATGTTGCTGTACTTCTGGGGATTGCTGAAAATGAGAAATTGACATTCAACTGAATCCTGTGACATTCAACTGAAGCATGTGATGTTTGAGAATCTGAAAGGAAAAGAGACTTTAAGAGAGAGAGAGAGAGAGAGAGAGAGAGAGAGAGAGATAGATAGAAAGAGAGAGATAGAAGGGACAGACAGACAGACAGACAGAGAGGGGGACAGACAGACAGAGGAATGAGAGAGAGAGAACATTATAAAAGACAGAGACTGAGAAAGAGAGAAAGAGATAAATATAGAGAGGGAGGAAGGGAGAGAGAAGAGAGAAAGGGTGGTGGGAGGGGTGGTGGGGACTTAGAACAAGGAATGACCGGTATATTTGGAGAAAGACTAAGAACCTAAGCATTGGTATCAGGAAGATTCTAAAGGAGTAAGGTGGTTCAATGAAATGTATCTTATCCCAATATGAGTCTCTTATCTGTGTATTTCATTAATATTTTCATATTGATGTATCTTTTTGGTTTCCCTATCATTTGTCAATGGTCATAGCAACATTTTATTTCAACAGATTTTTGCACAAATAAATGGATGTCATACAGGATATATTTTCAGAATCACCCAATTTAGAATTAAGATGAAATGCTGTCTAGATAAGGATTGAGTTCCACAAAGGACAAAGAAGTTAGTCTGATGATAAAAATAATGAAATATATATTTTAAAAAGAGTTAACAATTGAAAAAGCAGTACACGTATGCTTTAATCAGGGGAGATTTGTGAAGATGTTTTTCTTGAAAGGTTCAACTCATATAGAGCTGTACATGTTTGAACCTTATTTATTAAATACTTCATTTAATATAGGGTAAAGAAATGCTGAAAAGCCTATTTTTCTCTTGATGTTTGCATCAAGACAATTAACAAGGCAGTATGCCTGAAAATATTTTCTCACAGGATTTCTCTGTGATAATATGTTTCAATACTGGGTGACATTAGTAGTGAAAATATCTAGGCAATAGAATTGTAAACTGTAGATTATAATCAATTTCATTTCATTTCATTATTTTACAGGAAGGAGCGAATATCAACAAATCATTAACCACCTTGGGAAAAGTTATTTCAGCATTAGCAGAACTTGTAAGTATTTCTTTGATTTACTTTATTTCGTTGAGAATATAGTCGTGAATATAGCAAAGAGAGCGCAGAAAACAAATAAAATGCAATGTCAATATTACACTGTTCATCCCATAAAAATCATGTTTGGAAAAATATGTAGTTACAATGTTTGTACCTTTCAATAGTTGTTGGACAGAGCTGTTCAAATTAAATGATTTTTTAAAAGTCTTTTTGACCCTGTTATTTTATTCTGACTGATTCTGTCCAAAGTTTGTTTGATTAAATATGAGAATTTATTTAGTTGATAAGGTAAAATCCTTGTCTTCCTCAATATGATGTGAATCCATAGATATGTTGAAAAGTACATTGTTAGGAGAAAAAACATCGTATTAATTTGAACTAGCTTCAAATGTTGATATATCTGAAGTATTACTTTATTATATGCACATTATCATCATAATAATAATACAACACATTTTTTTTAAACACCTTTAATAAAGCACATACAAAGCGCTTGAATCATCAGTATGTAAATATTATATTAATCTGATGAGATTAAAATGTAAAATCATTTAAAATGTAATAATTTCTCGTCCAAGCAAATGTTTGTAGCTCTGAATTTTACTTGTGCTGAATGTTTTTCAGTTTTTATTACAAGGTTTGTGTGTGTTTTCATGTATTTTTTTGTTTGTGTGTTTGTTTGTTTTGCTTTCTTCAGTCTTCACAGTCAGGGAAACCAAGAAATATAAAGAATGTAAGACCCGAAATACATTCTCTGCATTTTGCATCTTTTTAAAATCTATATCCTGTAAAAAGCATGACATTAAATACATTCTTGGAAGTAATTGCACATCATTCTAACATTAATATCCATGTACTACTCAAGCTCTACTCAAGCTAGTGTAGCTTTCATAATCATGATATATCTTCTTTTAATGCATGAGGTCTAGAATATTAAGAGAAAATTTAAAGCTCCCTTCAGACTTGACATGTTAAGCTACTTAAAAATAAAACCCACCGTTGCATAACAAATTCATGTTATGTGTAGATGAAGGGTAGGTTGCTGTAAGAGTACATGTCTGCACATAAGGCCTATAACAAAAATGTTGTATTGCCCTTTAGGTGCCAAAACATGGGTAGGTCGGTCAGATTTTTTTTTTTTTTTTACTTTAAAAAAAAAAAAACACCCTCTTCGGGCTGATATTTCTTGGTTTTTAATGCTTAAATACATTTTTTTTTCCTAAAAAACAGTTACCGGTAAACAAATTATTTAAAAAAAAAAAAGAAGCTGACCATAGATTTCAAGATTTTTGGGTCGGTCGCAAAGGGCAATACAACATTTTTTTTTTAGGCCTAACAATGGCCCAGAAGCTTACTTACTTCTGGGTTTTGTAAAATGCAAATAAGTGAAACTTATTACTCTGACATCATTTATTGTGCTATGGCAACTTCTTTTAAATTGGTTTAGCACATTATGTGTGATTGAGGCGTTAAAGGGAAAAGGGTGAAGGGGAAAGAAAGAAGAATAGACCATCTTTAATATTTATTCTTTGTCTTTTATATCAAACTTTGGTCCTTTGTATCCAGTTTCATGAAATATTCTTCTCAAAAGCATGGTAATACACATATTTCATGGCATCTCTGCACAATCTATACAGTATGTACATTTTACATTTCTCTGTAACACTATCGGCTATTACATTTTCATCAATTAAGTATAAATCTATACATGTATATCAGCTTGTTTCTACATGTATCTTTTATGAGGTTGTAGAGTCTAAGCATGCAAAGGACAAAATGGGGGAAAAACAAGAAAGATTTTACCGTATTTGCCGGCGATAAGGCCGCACCGCCGCATTGGCCGCACCCCCATCTTTGACATTTCAAAGAGGGAAAAAGAAAAAAAAAAAAACGGACAAAACAAATTAATCATAATTTTCTCAAAAACACTATTTTTTTTTTACAAACTGATACCAAATTCATCAATTTTCTTATAATTTACCGGAAGTTTAGCTAAAAAAGTGATCGCAGGCAGATTTGGTGTCCGATATACCCCTACCACAATGTACGGTGTAATACGAAACTGCATGAAATGGAAAAACAAAATGGCGATTTCAGATGGATGTTCGCGGGAGCTCCGTTAGACTGTCCCTTCCTTTAGCTTTGCAATGCATTGGCACGAACTTAGATCAAGATCTATCAGCAAATGTTGTGTTAGGACGTTTATTTTCGTCTTCATGTCAACAATGCAAGATAAAATTGTCGGTAAGATGTTTGGAAATGTCCTGTACCATAGTGGTATTGTTATTTTACCGTTTCTAGTCCCATACAGTACGTGCAAATTTGTGTTGGTTTTGACTTTTTTTTTTTTTTTTAACTCTTTCGTCGTAAAGGCCGCACACCGACTTTTTGATATTTTCTCTTCCAAAAATACTGCGGCCTTTACGCCGGCAAATACGGTAGTTGATTTTTTTTCAATTCTTACATGAAAAAATAAAAGGAAGTTTTTTACATACTTCTGTGTTCTTAATAATCTGAGTATATTTCATTGCACGTTTTCCTATACATGTATATCATCATACATCTAGCATTTTACGAAAAAGGGATATTTAAATTCCTAGTCCTAGAGTATATCAAACATTCTTGACCTTTGCATAATCAAGAATTCCTCTATTTTGGTATTGAACAATTTCTAATTCGATGCCAGAATGTTCACTTTCTGTTTTCTGTGCATTTACACTTTCTATAGCAACTGCTTGAAAGGCCAATCGTCTCAATCTCTCACCAAATAAACCATTTCTTCAGAAATATGTTTTCATGTATTCATTTCTATTTTGACTATTTTTACTTCTCATAAGAAACCTACTTATTCATTATGTATGACCTCGTCAAACAGTACATGTTCCAGTCCAGTACATGTGAGAACCTCTGAAACAAGCATAATCAATTTTGTCTTCTTGGAAATCCTACATGTGCAATTACCATCACATTGTAAATATTTCTTATTTCCCACTTAAATAATGATGGTCTTAGGAGAGAATAAGAGGGATTTATGCTCTATATTAGTAGTACTAATTATTATATATAATTAATACAGCTTGCATTCATACATAATGGATGATAGTCACATACAGAGAAGATGCCTCGTTCTGATTAAATTATAATTAAAGGATGATGTGGGGAATGGACCTTTTAAAGTATGCCTAGAGCAAAGAGGGCATTGCTAATAGGATAAAAGATATGCCCAAACCTCTCTTGGACACTAGGCCATCTTGTCAAAACAATTTTCTTGATATTTGTAAAGTTTGTAGTCTAATACACACTTTGTTTCATTCTTGATTTGTGTTTTTGAATTATTTTCATATTCATGGAACTATTGGGTACTGGTGTATTTTCTCATTGCATGCCATTGTTCATAGTTGAGCACTAAAAGGGTGATTACTCTGTTAAAATGTAGGAGTTAATGCTCTCCTGGATCTAAGCAGACCATATGTTATATCTGGGAATGCAAATGATGTTAACTTGTCGCCAAAAAAAAATCTCGGAGGATAGTTAGAGCACCACTATTGCAGCTGCTTAGATACATGTTCATTCTCTGCAGCACATCTCTGCATCCCCCATAAGCCAGTCTTGGATGCATGAGATGGTACATCAGCAATGCTAACATAGCTCCTTAGAATCTTACATGTATGTCTTATATTATCCATCTATCACAAGAGCTCTCTGGTTCTTGTTCTCTCACTCCTCTCTCTCTTTCACTCTTGCTATTTCTCCTTCTGTCTGTCTATCTCTCTCATTTTATCCTTCTCCTTACCCTTGTTTCTCTTACTATTTCTGTATACTTATGTTGTTTCTCATCTTGCTTCTCCTTTTGGTTCCCCTCTAACGTTCTCTCTCATACTCTTCATTGACTGTTCCTGCCAAATTTACATTCTTGTCTCATCCTTGCCACATATCTGTATTTACCATAACCAATCATTCTCTCTCTTTCTCTCTCTCCTCTCTCTTTCTCTCTCTCCTCTCTCTTTCTCCTCTCTCTCTCCTTTTCTCTCCCTTCTCTCTCTCTCTCTCTCCCTCCTCTCTCTCTCTCTCCCTCCTTCTCTCTCTCTCCTCTCTCTCTCTCCCTCCTTCTCTCTCTCCTTCTCTCTTTCTCCTTCCTCCGTCTCCCTCCACCTCCCTCCACCTCCCTCTACCTCCCTACTTATAATACATGCTCTCTTCATCTCCCTCTTACACCCGTCTCACTCGCTCATCCTAGGCAGATTGAATTTGCTGCCTGTATTTGAAAGTATTGACATTTTACTTGGGATGCGATTTCACTTGTTTTCCAGCGCACCGGCCTCCCATTTTGGCTTGCAGTCTTGAGGCTACCTGCCAGACATGATTCAGCATGATAATCAAAAACCCACCAGATTGTTTCACTCTGTTTACAAAGCTTCTCAGGGATAGTGGTTCGATGGAGCTCTGGAGGGTGAGAGCGAGCTCTTAAGGGAGAGAAAGTGGGAGAACAGAGAGAGAGAGAGAGAGAGGGGGGAACTTGGAGGGAAGAAGGAGGGAGGGAGAGAAGAAGGGAGAGAGAGGGAGGGGGAGAGAAAGGACAGGAAAAAGAGAGGGAAAGGGAGAGAACGCAGTGTCCTCCTGCATTCCATCTAACCACTATTTCTACATCTATTACTTCATCTATTACTTCTTCATCTACTACATCTACATCTATTCTACTACTTCTACATCTACATTTACTACTTCTTAATCTACTACATCTACATCTATTACTTCTACTACTTCTACATCTACATTTACTACTTATACATCTACATTTACTACTTCTACATCTACTACTTCTACATCTACTACTTCTACATCTACTACTTCTACTACTTCTACATCTATTACTTCTACATCTACTACATCTACATCTATTACTTCTACTACTTCTACATCTACATTTTCTATTACTTCTACTACTTCTACATCTACATTTACTACTTATACATCTACATTTACTACTTCTACACCTACTACTTCTACATCTACTAATTCTACATCTACTACTTCTACATCTACTACTGCTTCGTCTACCACTTCTACTTCTACTACTTCTACTTCTACTACTTCTACATCTACTACATCTACTACTTCTACATCTACTACTTCTACATCTGCTAATTCTGTATTTACATCTACTACTTCTTCATATACTACTTCTACTTCTACTACTTCTACATCTACTACTTCTACATCTACTAATTTTACACCTACTACTTCTACATCTACTACTTCTACATCTACTACTGCTTCGTCTACTATTTCTACTTATTCTACTTCTACTTCTACTACTTCTACATCTACTACATCTACTACATCTACTACTTCTACATCTGCTACTTCTGTATTTACATCTACTACTTTTTCATATACTACTTCTACTTCTACTACTTCTACATCTACTACTTCTACATCTACCACTTCTACATCTACTACTTCTACATCTACCACTTCTACATCTACCACTTCTACATCTACTACTAATACATCTACTACTATTACATCTACTACTTCTACATCTACTACTTCTACATGTAGAAGTCTACTTCTTCTACTACCTCTACTTCTACTACTTCTACATCTACATCTACATCTACTACTTTTACATCTACTACTTTTACATCTACTACTTCTACATCTACTACTTATACATGTAGAAGTCTACTACTTCTACATCTAGTAGTTCTACATTTCACTTTCAATTTCACTCCTAATTCCTTTCTTGTAGATTCTTCTTTCTTCTTCTACTTCTCCTTCTCCGTTTACATTTGTATGCTTTCTCCTCTCCTTTCCTCGCTCCTGCCCTTATTATCCGCTCTCCCTGGAGTTACGCCATGTTGGTATCTTTAATTACCCCTCCGTCATTTTCATTTTCCGAACCATGTCAAGGAGGCCCTCGTTGGCCAGCTTCCGCTCACACTTGGCAATAATGGCCATTCCCTTCTCCTGTTTCACCTCCGTCATGTTTATAATAAGATATGCGCTCTTTTCTTCTGCTCTGTCTTGCAGCATGGTCGAGTAGCCCTCCCACAATGTATTTACACAGAAGACTCGGTAGACTAATAAAAGATTGTCAGAATCGTTTGTTGGTTGTAGCCAAAACCACAAAAGATATTCAACATTCAATAAAAAACAGGAAATCCTGCATTTTTGGAAACTCGCGTACATCATCCATTTGGAGTCAGAAAAGTGTTAAATTTGTCTCTGTGTAAACTGATGTGAGATAATACCCTTCTTGCTCCAAAAAGACAATATGCAAAGTCTTGGCTATATTTACTGAGATCCGTCTCTCCCACATTTTTATAGGGAGGGATCGTAGACTAATGAGATGTTTAGAACATCGCTTGTTACCTATAAATAAATTTGATGAATGGTTCAAAAGAAACGATTACGAACAAATAACATTGAATAAGAAGTAAATCCGACATGTTTAAATTCACCTCAGGTGTTCAAAGTGCTAGCATTACTGAGTTTCTGTACCGATAATATTCAGTGAAAGCCAGGTCATAACGAAATGCTATGGCAGGTTTGCTTCAGAAATAAACAAGCAAATTTGTGTACATTTTTTGATGTTGTGTATTTATATAATGATATGTATTTTACTCTGCCTACTGCCAATATAAGCACCATATTATTGATAATTAACCTTTTAACATTTCAATTAACCACTTTTTCTCTAATTACTCCTTACTTCCTTTTGCTACTAACATTGTCACACCAATAGTCAAGTATGCCCATTGATAAGGTGAGAGTCGTAACATCTTGTATCCAAAGAGATAATTTTGTGTATATTGTTAATGTATAGTGTTGTGACATTTGTGAAGCTGTATATTAAAAAAAATACTATTTTGTGAATGTGAATTCGCCCAGTGAAGTTGTCTCTTTAATAGCCGTAGTCAATTTTTTTTGGCTTGAATATACACATCATGTTTTGTGCTTTCTCTGATGTTTTTTATATGAAATTAGCTATATTTATGCAAATTTAGAATGTTACAGTGTTGCTTTAGTCATATTTTCATGTAGCATTAAAGCACTATATCCACCTTCAATAGGGAGGAGTGAGGATGGGTGTGTGCGTGGGGGGGGGGGGGGGGGAGGGTGGATCAATTTATAATTTATAGCCATTCATGATGCTTTTAAACTGCATGATAAATACATTAAAAGAGTATTTTAGTTGTACGATTTCGTAACGATACAATATGGAGATCTTCCTCCTTCCTCAGATTATACCTGTGTGAGGGAATTTATTCGCTCTTAGTCACAAGTACTACACTTCAAAGTGTGCAAGAAAATACACCCATACAAATATTGCTCTGTTGCATGTGGTATATTATGCTTTTGAGTTGTCAAAGTTGTCATTTCATAATGTTGTAATTTTATTTTTATTGAGTTATATAGTTCTCCTTATACATGTGGCATGCCTAGTACTGGACCATGGATATGATTTCCAGCAGATCCAAAATATACTGCATGAATGATTATTTAGAACTACTTTAAGCCAATGGAATTCTCTTTATATGCCATTCCATTGCCTTATTTAAGATGAGCTTTAAAGTTTTCTTACACCTTGATTCTCGGATGTAGCAGCACTAACTTCCAGCTACATTATTCTCATTGCATGATGTTATATGCTTTATTGGTTTATCTCAAGCTTTGTGGTAGCCCCATATTCATGACTGTGTGGGTTGTCAACTTTGGAAGATTTAATGTGAAAGCTTTATGACTGTAGGAGGGATGGAGATGGAGAGAGATTTTGTTTCATCTACTCTGTATATTCATATGGGATGTAAGCTGTGATTTGATTTTGACAATGTTCAACAAATATAATTTCTTAAAATTCGCAAACTCTGACGTACGCTCCATAAAGGCAGATCAATTAGTTGATGTTGTAACTTTTATTAGAGCTATTATCATCGTATAGTATTCCCCTACTGTAAGCTCTGTTTTTTGTACATTATTTGCTCATTATGTAGATTTTGTATGTAGTATATATTGCGAAGTTTGGGAATCATCAAAATGACAACAAGTTGACTCTATCGCGAAAAAGAAGGTTAGACATAATATGTAATGTTTCTAAAGCCCATAGAACATTATATGATCTTTCTGTGATCTGATATTGGAAAAATTGCAACTGGATTTGATATAAACATTCAAACACGTACAGTGTAAAATCTTATTGATCGCTAATCTGAATATTCATATGATTAATAAATCTTACTTTCAAGGGATTTATGCTTCTTTGGAGGAGGTAAAGCTAAATCTACTCAGAATTATAGCAACGTCAGATCAGTAGAGCGATTGTCTGTGATTTAGTTGATTCCGCTGTTATTCCTACTAGCAGGCTTAGATTGCAGTGCACTAAAATGCTGGTTCTTAGTATTCTTGTCATTATCAGAACCTAAATCGGGGAGATGATGCTTGTTTAGACTTCTGAATCTAATATAATTGCCATTTCTTTGAAAATCGGATCGCAGGATGATCATATAAAGTGTGCGGTGGGCGTTAGAAACGTTGCAAATTATGTCTAACCTTTATCACCACTCAACCTTCTTGTTAACAGTCTCATATCTGTTTACCCTTATCTTAAAGCGGGACTGCACTACTTGTAGCAAAAATGCCTAAGCGGTACGCATTGGTGCCCCATGATCCCCTTTTTCTTATGTTAATTGAGAGCTGATTTGATGAGATAACCACCTGTCAGTGACCTTGCAGGGTGGTCTAATCTCTCCTGGCCAAAGTAATGCAGACAGGCTTTAACCCATTGTGTTCCAAACAGTTTATATCGTCCAGTCATTAATTTGCATCTCATTTTTCTCTTCTTACAAGAAACGTGTTGGAAATTTAAGGCAATGTCACAAGTTGTGAAGTTAAATTCCCTGTTTCTATCAAAGATAGCCTATCCACCCCCCCCCCCCCTCCTCTCCCTCCTCTCCCCCTCAGAATCATAATTAAACTTGTCTCACAAAATTTGATTTGTGATGCATGTTTAAAAACAGGCTTGTACAGTGTAAAGGTTAATGTTATTGCAACATAGGCAGGACACATATCAAATACACCAGAAGTAATTCATTTAATTCAGGATGGGTTGGCCCATGTACGTTGATGAAAACCAGGTTAGCGAATTCTGTCTAAAAAACGTGATACACAACCTGTCTCGGTGTCGCAAGATGCGTAAATCCAATTGTGTCATCCGGTGTCTGTAATAAGAAAAGTTTGAGGAACGTACTAGCAGTGACAAATTTAATTACAGTGCTTTAGATGTCATTGAGAAAGCACCTTATTAAACATGTGGGCTTCCATATTGACTGCAAGATAAATAGTATGGATTTTTATCTTTAAAAATAAAGTTGGGTTCTGGTCATAAGATAAGAAAGGTTGATTATGTAGTCCTCTGGAACAAGCTACCAAGTGACATTCGAAACATTCAATGCCTAGAAACCCTTCAGAAAAATGTTGAAACCGTTTTATATACACAGAGTTACTAATAATATTATGTTATTAAACTTCTGGAGAGAGATTTGTGTATTTGTTTTGTATAGCTGTGAGTAAGTTATTAAATAAGTGCGCTATATAAGTATTCATTATTATTATGTAGAACATAAAAGTGGTATACTGGGAGGTCTAGGAATCATCAATATGATTGAAGACGAGAAGAAAATGAATGAATTGACCCAATATTGCTGAAAAGCACATGCACTCCATACAGGAAAGGGTATTTTGGACCACATACATAATATGGCATTCACATTTGGTCCACACACTTACGCTGATCATATTATGAATATGAGAGCATTTAAAGAGCAATTTTGTCTTGTTTTTCTTCACAAGGATCACATCTGAAAAGAAAATCTATAAATATATCTAACATGCAGTGCACCACATATATTTCTGGTGGTATTTGTCAACCTTGGCAGGGAAATATTCAATATTCTATTGAGGATAACAGTGAAAGCAAAATATCTTTGTTATGTCCAAACTTGACAACAAATTTACTGGTTTCTGTTTCATGAAGAAAAAAAACACACAAAACAAGTACATACATGTATATGTTTGTAGAAACAGTATGCAGTGCATCATTGGTATTCAGATGTGGAATTTGCTACCTATAGCATGCAAGAATTTATTTTCAGTTGAGGATAACTTTGAAAGCAAAAGTAATTTTCAATTAAAGGAAGCGATAACTATTGATTTATTCATGATGGATAAGGGTATGCGTTAAAGTTGTCTGCCACCATGCAGCTATACACATGGTGTGCCTAACATGCCCTACATCATGAATTTATTTGATTTCTACCGCCTTTATCATAATTAATCAGGCAAAAACGATTGGTTTAGTTCATTTAGTTGGAATCGGGTAGGGTTTTCACACGTTTCTGTCTAGACTCTAGCGGCTATTGGTGCAGGAGAATGCACAATCCTGTTTACGACTTTATCGGTTATAACATTACCAATCTGCGGGGGTGCCCTAATCCTGCATAGGAGTAAGGTAACAGCAGTGAAAAAAAAGGAGGGGGCAGTGAGTGATTTAGCGCTGGAAAACTGAAAGAAAAAGTACTGGTACATAACAGAAATACACAATAATTATTGTAATGATGTCTCTCTTGCTCCACAGCGAATTGTATAGCCTTTGAATGGTTATGGAAGTGTGGGCTACAACTTTGTTAACATATGGAGGCTTTCCTTATGTCACACTTATTAATGTGGTGAATTAATTCCAACCAGCTGAAACTGTTGCAAAATTAGCATTCATGTGTACAGAACACATCAATTATGGAAGATATTCTCAATTTACTCTCAGTCATAGAGTTATTACAAAATTAAGGAAGACCATTGAGTAGCTGTATTGTTGAAAAATATCCCTAATCTATTCTCACTGTAGGAGACAAATACAGTTGCAGAAATTATATTATGTATTTACTCTATTCATTAAACAACTGTTACAAAAGCTTTTCAAAATATCAGGGATATAAATGTTCAATATAAAGTGCAAAATGAAAAACTTTAAAAAAAAATTGCATTCACATGGGCATTTCAGGGAATTTTGAGTTCTGGGAAAGATGAAGACTAAGTTTCATGAGCTTTTTCATGTGATGTTAATTTTAATAATGTGGAAAAATATCCTAAAAAATCATCTCCTGAAAATCATTGCTCTTCAAATGCCCTCATATCCAAAATATGGCATGAAATAACTGTTGAAATGTTTGGACCGAAGCTTCATGCCGCATGATTGTGCAGTATACATTCCAGTGCACTGTTTATGTGAGTTTCAGCAAAACTGTGTCAATTTATAATCATTCTGTTGATTCCAACACTTCACAGTAATTACAATTTCTTTTGTGCTATATAATCAACCTCTTTCAATTGCTTAACAGGATTTCTATTTCAATCCTAATGATGTACATGATCATCATACAAGGCAAATAGACAGTGGATGTTTACGTGTGCCTAGATTTCACACTGATTGTTATAAGTGTAGCCCAATTGTTTCTTCCATATTTGAATGGAATATGCTAGATAATTTGTTGAGAACGGCTTCCTCTGTCAATTCATTTAAGAGATTGTTTAAACAAAGTTGTAATTTGTGAATGGCTCAGCCAAACATACACTACTTGCATGTTCTGTAATATTAACATGACTTATTCACATAATTGCGACATAATCAATATTTTCCTATTGACATTACTGTTTACTAGGTTAATGATATACTGTATGTTTATTTTGCAAATGAGTATTATTTTTTTAAACTGTTTTGTACAAACGTTATAAAAGATGTAAATATGTTCATGTTTATTCAGGGCCCCATGGAAGACCACTACTTGTTGGTGAATGGGCTACCCTGTCAAAAGATTAGAAATAAATAAATAAATAAATAAATAAAGTACAGTGGCATAACCAGAAGTAAACTTTATAACTTGTAGGGTGCCACCTAATACGGACATGTTACAGAAACATCATTTCATAGGACAACATATATCTTGAGTATACAGTAAGCTTGCGGGTGCACCATGTGAGAGAGAGAGAGAGAGAGGATTGAGGAGTCCTGAGAAAGACTCTCTGTAATCTTTCTTGAGGGTGTGTAGTCCTGAAAAGGACTGTTTGTGTAGTCTTGAAAAAGACTGTTGTTTATCTTGAGTAGATGTTAAACAATTTATGGTGTCTGGGAAAATTGGAATTTACTTGACTTTCATAAGAGAGATCCTGAGTTTGATCCTAGCTTGGAGATAACATACTTGGATGAGGTGTTCAACCAGTGGCGTAACGTGGGTCCATGCATTGAGGGGGCACCTACACTTGGTGAGGGGGGGGGGGGGGGCCTACATTTATTCTGAAAATGAAATGAGAATTCACACGGCAATGGATTGGGAGTTTGGGAGGTGATCCATATTTTGTTATCTCGTCCGTATTCCTTTCTCCCTTTCCCTTACTCTCTTTTCTTGCTTTTTAGTCATCATATTTTTGTATTTTACACTATGTGATTGGGGGAGGGGCTGTACACCACTTTAGATATGTCCCTGTGTTTTACCCACTGTTAAGCTCAACAGCAAAGGTCAAGTTAGCAATTTAATTTTATATATGCTGTCATGATTCAATAATGAAATAAAATAGGGAATTTAATTTAAAGTATTTAGAGATTGGCTCAATTTTCCATGCAAACATTGCATTTTTCATGTCATTTCATAATATGGCAGCCATCTTAGATGTTTTTCCTTTGACTTGACCGAGTATTGAATATAATATTATTCCCGTAGAGAGAGTTTTAGCGTGTGAGTCACGGCTGTAACATGCACGTACATGTAGGTATCCCTCGAGAGGGGGACAAAGTTAGAAATTAACTTTGCCCAGAGAAAAATATGAATAGTGGCTTCTATTGCATTAATCAATGTGATTAGCTTATTAGATTTAGGGAATCAACTCAGTACTGCATTGGCAGTCTCGACGCTGCAACCCTTGGTCCCTGTGTACAGTATAAATGTGTCTTTCTCTCTTTTAGCTCTCCATCTTTTTTTTCTTTTTTTTACTGTCTCTTTTCTCACTTTCTTTTTTCTTCTTTCTTTTCTTATACTCCCTCAACATTCTTTCTTTACATTGTATTTTTCATCTTATTTCTTTATCTCTCTTTTCTGATTATTCTCAGTCCTTTCCTCTCCATTTGCCTTATTTTTTTTTGTCTCTCATCCTCCCTCTCTGCTCTCTGCTTCTCTCTCTTCTTCGATATTTCTTTCTCTTTCTCTCTCTCTTTCGTCCCTGTGTCTTAATTTTGCTTTTTACTCTCTGCACTACTGTATATCCCTCTCCCCTCCTTTTTATTTGTTTAAAAATAAATTCTATCCTTTTTCCATTTCCCTTATCATTACATTTATCTCTGTATCTTTCTTTCTCTCTCTCTCTCTCTCTACTATGTTCTTCTATTTCCTGTTACTCCCTAGCTCTCTAGTATTTATGATATTTCTTCCTAATAGTTTGTATTCCCCTCTCTCTTTTCATCATATCTGTATTTTCCTTTCTCCTCTCTCTCTCACCCCTCTCTCTTTCCCCCTCTCCCCTTTCCCCCTCTCCCCTTTCCCCCTCTCCCCTTTCCCCCTCACCCCTTTCCTTCTCTTCCCCTCTCATCCCTTTCTCTTTTCTCCCCCCCTTCTCTCTCTCTCTCTCTCTCTCTCTCTCTCTCTTCCCCATTTCTCTACTTTTTATCTGTTATCATTATCCCTATGATACACAATTAGTCCCTTTCCTTCCTCATAATGCATTCATTACCCTTTATATTCTCCCATAAAGCAATCGCCGCCAGCAGTACGCCAATCCCGTTCCATATGTTATGATTCTGCCCTCTCTCTACCGGTTTGAATGATGCACAGGGGGCCACCCATGAGGGCCAGCAACTCTTGCAGCTACATATGCTAGCTTTCACCAAAATATAGGCCCGTATAGAGGGCTCGTAACACACCCCAAAATCTTTGTGATGCCTCAAGTATAAAGATTAACAAAGATACAATTTCTTTTTGTCCATACAGAAATGTGTATCTCATGCATTTGAGCGTGTTCATGTATATGTTAAGTTTTACACTGTACATACAACATAAGCACTTGTAGGAATAATCACAACATTCAAAGAGTTTTTGTCTAAAGCTGTTCCGTTTTAGTTAATAAATACTCTTGCATTTTGGGCATGCTTTTGCTGATTAGTAGGGCAAATCAGGACCTTTGTTTTCATTTGTTTTATTTTTTTTATCCCCACAGCTATATTTTTTTGGCCCCATGTATTAATGAACTATGTCTTTTAAGTTTCTAATAAATCAGGAAAACAGGCAACCGCTCTCAGTATTGCGGATCACTTTTATTGGCCTGTGTGATAATAATACCATTCTTTATATTTACAATGATACCATTCTTTATTTACAATGATGTAAGCTAAACCAAAACAAACACCCTTACATTTGTTGATTAATTTAAATTGCCCTATGTACTGTCTTTGGGGATACTAAAGTCACACAACAAGTGTCATTTCTTGAGATAAATTTGTCATCGGTTTAAACAAAACAAAATCAATATCCCCAATCACTTTGGATAGATATTGTAGTCCAAGAATCTTAATATCTAGAATTAGAGGGCTAGATACATTACTCATTGTTCTCCTATATGAAGGACTACACCTAAAGTCAGAAGAATACTTGTTTTGATAGAGTGATCATAAATCCATTGAATGCATTTTTATTTCAGTACTTTCCATTGACCTAAGCATGTGGGTTATCTTGTGACTAGTATTCATTTACTCTGGACAACCACTGATGTTGGGAACACACATTTAAAGCCCCACTGCACTACATAAAGCTAGTTGTGCCCTCTATATAGCTATATTATGATTCCCCTTTTCTTATGTTAATTGATAGCTGATTTGCTGAGTAGTTCAGACAGGCTTTAATAATAATTCCAATGAACGCTGTGATTAGCTATGACATCCTAATATCATCAGTCTTACTTTAAAACATGTTATTTCACCTCATGAGAATTACGTCCGTTTTAGCTAATTGGTTGCCACGGCGCATTCTCCACGACGATGCCATTTACCCACGGCAGAGCATGCATGAATGATGCATGTATGATTGGATCAATGTATACTGCGTGCGTGTGTATGGGTAGAACCTGGTATACTTTATATGCCGTTAAGCTAGCTCCTTGCTAGCGGTGTCACGACAGGTAGACATTATAAGCTTCACACATGCACAGTGTGTATGTACGAGTGCATGGAAGTAATCGGGCGCCGGTTTATCAAGCCGCTCAAACATTTTAAAATAATCTTTGCATGATGGCGTCTAAATGTATACACAGCATTTGGCCTTTGCTTTGATAAAAGGCCAATGATGAAGCTTGTGTATTTTTATTTCATGTTTAATCCTGACATATCATAAACATTCAAACATTCTAACTTTAATATAAAAGTTGCATGTATTTGAAGATTAGCTTTCTGTCTATTAAATTGAAAGTGCTTAATTTGCTTCTTTTTTGTTTTCGTTGTGCTATTTACAATCAATTCAAGACATTGTATTAGCATGAAAAGTTGATGCATGTAAAATTACTTGACTACTTCATAGTGTACAGGTACATCAAATATGCAATCAGCAGCATGCAAATGCACTTGTAGCAGTTTTCTTACAAGTACATGAACATATACAGGTATATTTTACTTTTTTTAACATATTTGATACAATGTAGATATTGTCGGTTGGTTATCTAGTCCGTTGACATTTTGGAAATTTTCTTGAATGTCCATTTACATGTATACTGTCAAATACATGTATGTATTATAGCAAATTAAGATGGTAAGTGAATGAACGATCATTTTCTCATTTCACAGAATTTAATGCTGATTTTCAAGTAAATCATTCTTATTTCTGAATGATGTACTGCAACAGCAATTGAATCCCACTTTCTGTACTGTTTGCTATCTTTCTGCTAATATATCATGTGGAATTGATAACATTCCTGATAGAAAGATAGAGCATAAACCTCAGTAAAGATGACACTGTGCACTAAATTGGATTGGATGGATTGGAAATTGACTCAACTTTTTTGCTTCCACATTTTTTTTCTTTTGAAACAGGCAAGTAAGAAGAAGAAGAAGTCAGACTTCATTCCATACCGAGATTCCGTTCTAACATGGCTACTCCGAGAGAATCTTGGAGGGAATTCCAAGACAGCCATGATCGCGGCTCTAAGTCCGGCCGATATCAACTACGACGAAACACTCAGTACGCTCAGGTAAGGAGGATATTTTTCATTATTTCTCTCGTCCTTACTCAGGACTGTTTGTCATGTTTCAGAGAAATTTACATTTTTACATTCATTTGATGTTTTTAAAGGATTGATAACAAATTGTTACTTATCAAGGAGACTACTCCAGAGCAATCCAGTGGTTAAAGCACTTGACTTGAAATTCAAAGGTTGTAGGTTAGATCCCTGATACAGCACTAATGTCCTTTGGCAAGACATTAATCTACATTTGCCACTCAATACCCAAGAGAGAAAAGGGGACCCGGTCAGATAATGAATGTCTTTTTAGTTGTTTACCTGAGCCAGGTTCTCAATCTTAAGCCATTTTGAGCTTAAAGCACTTTGTGCCTTCCCTGCTGCTTTCCCACAGATATGCCGACAGGGCCAAGAACATTGTCTGCAAGGCTATCGTCAACGAGGATCCCAACGCCCGTCTCATCCGTGAACTCAAGGAGGAGGTCAACCGGCTGAAGATCATCCTCAAGACGGAGGGCATCGACGTCGACACCAACAACCTCAACCACTTTGTGAGCAACGTCAACGCTGCCACCAACCCAAACCTTTCCATGACCCAAAAGATCCAGCTTCCCGTCAAAGAAGATGCCATGGATAGAATAAAGGTGAGGTCAAACTCTTTACTTGTAAAAATAGAGACTTTCATGACTTCCTTGAATTTTATTGAATCGCAATGATACAGGGGGGTGTTTCACAAAGATCCTAAGTTGGACTTAACAATTATGGGAAGCAGGTGGCATTTTTGAAAATATTTTGTAAAAGTTATTCTAAATGGCATAACATGTTGATTCAAGTCATTCATATTTTCTATTATCAAGGAGATTTTTATGTTCTTGATGTGGAATTTGTGAAAAGTCTCAACTACTTACATTTTTGCTTTTTAATATATTTTATTTTAAGGCTAAAAATGGCTTTCCACAATGGTTAAGTCGAACTTAGAGTTAAGTTCAACTAAGATTCTTTGCCAAACACCCCCCAGTACTCTGCAAGTTATGATTGAATTCCTTTGCAGCATGAGACTCTTCCATATCCTAACTTTTGGGGAATGTGGCTAAAATTTAATGTGCGTGAAATTTTCTTGGTTTATGATACTCAGTATACATGTAGTTTGACTGTAGACTTCTGTATTGGGGTCTTAAGGATCGTGCAGATACATGTATGATGCTGCAAAACCGGCGCTTAAGTTTTTTTCTTCTTTATGACGTAACGTGTAGTATGCTTCACATATCTGTATCTTTAAACACAGAGCTCTTTGAATTTCATTGTTTTTTTGTGTATTGTTTTTGTAGGAATCTGAGAAGTTGATAGCCGAGCTGAATGAAACATGGGAAGAGAAACTCAAGAAGACAGAGGCCATCAGGTTACAGAGGTAGGTCCCCTGGAAAACTTGTCTTCCTCCAAGTATGTACAGTACTTAAAGATAAACTTGAGTTTTGGTAAAAAATTTAAAAAATAGTTCTCACAGAATCAAATGAAACTTACACTGAATGTTCAAGATTACAAATAAATGACATGTGCCAAACAATTTTGAAATAAAATGTGTACTGGCTGAGTAATGAGCATAGAAAGATAAGGAAATTAAGGTAGTACTAGCCCCGACACCATTATGTAGTCCCACATGCATCTTTCTGTGTACAGTGCTTGTTACTTTACCAAGACTGGGCCAAGTTTCTTATCATTTTGATGACTCCAGAAACTTTCAGTGCACACCAGTAATTGCATGCTACATGATCAACTGTTTCTGATCCATTCCACACCTTTTCTTTCACAATGCAATCGCATTACCAGAACTTACCTTTATCTTTAAACCTGTGATGTAGTGGCCACCTGTATGACAGGGCCCAACCGCAAAGATTCAATCAAACATCAAGCAATAAACCCCAAATAGCAACAACAACAAAATTGTAGCAAAATGAAAACAACATCTTATTACGCACATATATCAGTGGGTATGCATTGAAGTTCCTGTTGCTTATACATTAGTAAAGTTGTGTTTCCCCTTCCAATCTCATGTTTTATATTTACCTGAAAGATTGCAGCTTCTTCTAAGCAATTTTAAAATTTGGAAGCACCAAACAATCTAGAAGTGGTGTTTTAGCCTTGTTTTGTAGACCTATGTTTACCTGATTTTTATGTTGATATATATTACCGGTAGTATTAATTTTGTATTGACCCTCCATTTTCAATTGGTTCAATAAAAGACTTTAGATTGACACGTATAGTGTAATAATTGCTGCTGCAAGTTTTTTAACTTTATTAAATCATATAATATCACAAAGTACATGATATATATGGTAATTGATGTGTGCACACTGTAATATTTTTGTTTTATTTTAGAGAGGAGATGTTAGCTGAAATGGGTGTCGTCATGAGAGAAGATGGAATCACTGTTGGAGTATTCTCCCCCAAACAGGTATTTTATTTCTCCCTCTCTCTCTTTCTTTCTCTCTCTCTCTCTCTCTCTCTCTCTCTCTCTCTCAATTTTTTTCAATTTTTGCTCTCCTAACCTGATGACTATAGAATTATCTCATTTCTAATACAGCAGTGAGCCTGTTCTGAATAGTTAAACGCTTAGTCTGTTTTGATTTCACTGTAAGATTTAAAAACATTCATATATATAATAATATTATATATTTGTACATTTTTTATATTATTTTTTTAAACATACATGTAACCATGAGAATACCTGTGAATATTGCTAATTTGTAGGAGAGTAGATGATTCCCTTCACCCTTTGCAAAACTTTACCCTTGATGAGGCAATAAAAAGGGGGGATCTTTTGTCTACCTTTTTAATCTCGACCGTAGACTCCTCATCTTGTGAATCTGAATGAGGATCCACTGATGTCTGAGTGTCTGCTCTACCATCTCAAGCCAGGCATAACAAGGTACACATCAAGATGATGTTGGTTGTGATGATAGTGGTGATGATGATGGTGATGATGGTGATGGTAGTGATGATGATGATGACTCTAATGTATAATGATGATGATGATCATCATGGTAGTAATAGTATTGATATTAGGGCCATTTACACTTGCATCTAAACACGCCCCAAAATACCAAACCGGAGCCTGACCGCGATGTTTCAGTGATGTTACCAAGGCAACTACGCTTTACCGGCAAGAATGCCAAGCCGAAACATTCCAAATCGAAGTGTGATTTTTTGGCGTGTTTGGCAAGTATAAACGCTCGCAGCTGAAACAACGCGATGTTAGATCACGTGACTTTAGGAGCGGGGCTAGCTGTCCTCCTTGGACTGCAGCAACCACAGCGTAAAAACAGCTGGTCGAAGAAGCATTTTGCATCGGAAGACCGCGCATGCGCATTACCAACCAAAACACCAAAACATCGCTGGGCTTTTCAGTCAGTGATGTTTCCACACATGTGTAGGAGCGCAAAACATCACAATTTTTCGAAATGAGGTGTTTGACAGTATAAATGTGCCTATTGATGGTTGTGATGATGATGATGCTGAGGATGTTTATGATGGCTATGATGGGAAGAATAAAATGATTATTGTTGTGATGATGATAACAACAAAGAAGATGATTGTGACAACAATGGTCGCAATCTTTGTAATATATTTCTGTGTCTTTATCGTTCATCCCATAGGGTGGGGCTCACCGATGCCAACGTGACCCAAGACATCCAGCTAAGTGGGTCGTACATCAACGAGGAGCATTGCATCTTCGAGAACAAGGACAGTCAGGTCACCCTGAAGCCCTTCGATGGTCGTATGTGCTACATCAATGGCTCAAAGATCACAGAACCTACGCAAATCTTTAGTGGCAAGTCTTGGTTTTCTTTAGAATTTATTTGATTCATTGACCGCTGATAGTTATTCAATTTGTATAGAGTTTAACATCCCTCTAGTTTGGTTCAAATTTTGTTTATGCATCTCTTTAAAGGGCAATATTTTTCTTGGAACATCGTACGACATGTACGTGCTACTTATTGAAACAAATAAGAAAGCCCACCAATAATTTTCACTTTTGACCAGAACTCAACCATCCCTTTAACACTTGGGTTACGTTATTGCATTTCTGGTTGCTTGTTTGCGACACGTATAATTTCGCACAAAAAGATAGGCACCATGTCGGAACAATTGCTTTGTGTAATGCAATGGTTTGCAAAATTACCCTTTTCTGGTCTTAAAAAGTTCCATGACAACCCTTTTAAAACTGGTATAATCTTGCACTGGAAAAAGTTAAAAATTCTTGAAGAAGGTATATCTATCTTATGATAAGTACGATATGGCACACCTTGCTTCAGGAAGTGCACTAAACATCCTTCTGCTCCTCTTAACAGGTTACCGCATCATTCTTGGAAAGCATCACGTGTTCCGCTTCAACAACCCTGAGCAGATCCGCCAACAGAGGGAGCTATCCTCCTCTGTCCAAGGAGGACAGGTGAACGACGAGGTCCAGGATACGAGAGGTCAGGGAGATGGAGGCGACACGGAGGGCAAGCCGGACAGTAGAGACTGGTCATTTGCACAGAAAGAACTGCTGAAATATCAGGGCATTGATATCAAGGAGGAGATGGAGAGAAGGTAAGGAAAAGGAGGATAGATGGAAGGATAGGGGGAAGGGAAGATATAGAGGGGAGGCCTGTTCAGCAGGTTAGTAGGGACTGGTCTTTCACACAGAAAGAATGCTGCATAATCAGGGAATTTATATCAAGGTAGAGATGGGGAGATGGTAAGAAAAATGAAAGATCAATGAAAGGAGGGGGGATGGAGTGATTTGGAGGGTAAGCTTGATCAGCAGGATAGTAGGAACTGGTCTTTCACACAGAAAGAATGCTGCATAATCAGGGACTTTATATAAAGGAAGAGAGTAAGAGAAGTTAGAGAAAATACAATAACAGGAAGGTTGTGGTATGTAATATGTTGCAAGCCCAAACTCAACAATTGAATAGCAGAAACTTGTCCTTTGCACATGAAGAGCTACTGTGATACCATGGTATTAATATAGAGGAAGAAATGGAGAAAAGGTAATATAGATTGAAGGAAATCAATCACAAAACATCACCCCTCTTTACTAGTAGTATTTAGAGGTACTGCAATCTTCACTAATTACTAAGTATGATTTTGAAGTTACAGAATGGTATAGACATGACAGGTTTTTTTTTATGTGGATGTGAACTACAAAAGTATACACGTTTTATTAATGAATTAAAGAGTTATCATAGAAGTGAAATTATTATTAAAGTTAAAACTCTTTTTTTCTTCATGTTTTATTTGAAATAAATGAGCGTCTAAAAAATATACACTTTCATGTTTTCATTTTTTCTTTCACTTTCAATTGTGTTTGCTGTATCTCCTTTATTTTATTACATCCTTCCTTTACTTGTAAATATCCTGTCAAATTCTCTTATCACCCTAAACCTTATCCTATTCATTTCTTCATCCACCCCCAAAAAAAAATCTCTCCCCCCCCCCCTCTCTCTCTCTCTCCCTCCCTTCCTCCCTCCCTCCCTCTCTCCCTCCCTCCCTCCCTCCCTCCCTCCCTCCCTCCCTCCCTCCCTCCCTCTCTCTCTTTCTCTCTCTTCTCTCTCTCTCTCCCTCCCCCCCTTCCATTTGCTCTTGCTCCCTGTCTGTGATCTCTTCGCTTCACTTCTTCGCCACCAGACTGCTCGCCATGGAGATGCAGTACAAGAAAGAGAAAGAAGAAGTGGACCAACTCTTAGAGCAACAGAGACTGGTACGTATCCTTTCTTTCATTAATTCTATCTCACCCAATCTTTGTTATGAAGTTTACACATATACCTAAGTCAAGCTTATAAGACTAACACATTGGACTGAGCAATCAAAAATATATCACTGAGAATGGCTAGGGTTTTGTTAACTGTCAGTCAGGATAAGAACCTTCTTCTTTTCTGTACATTGTGCCAGGAGATTGAAAAAAAAAACTTTTTCTGTAATACATCCCCAATTTATTTTGTCATATGAAGCCGATGGATATATTTTTAATATAAAATAGCAAAGAAATGTGTATGCATATGTATGCCGATGTAATATAGATTTCAGTTATATCTTCGAAATACGAATGAAAAACAGTGAATGAAAATCAGTTATTAAGCTATGACAGCACAAGTTCTCTTTACTGTGAAAAATCATTGGATATACACTTATAAGATGTAGTATGTACAGATGTATGTCATATTTGTTTGAAACAATTCTGTAAAATTGATTTTATGTGAAATATCACACAACTATTTTAAAAAAAAAAAATTTTTTTTGACTGACTATTAACTTTCAACTTTCACACTGCTTCTTTCTTTGACCGCTAGGATTACGAGAGCAAACTCCAAGCCCTCCAGAAGCAGATGGAGACCCAGAGCCTCCTCTCCGGCAGCGTTTCGGGCGACCTCAGCTGCGATGACGACGACGATGACGGCCTGGAGAGTAAGTTGCTGACCATTTTATTTCTGGCTGTCCTATTTTGGTACATCTACTATTTCTCCATGCTTATTATATCCCTCCTCTTCCTCTTGAGTTGCTACCTTGTGCTCATGACAGAGCTCAGATGACGACGGGGGAAAGGGAAGGGGGCAAGGGAGGGGGTGGACCGAAGGAGGGGGAAAGGAGAGGAGATGAAGATGGGCAGAGGGGAACAGAGGTTTCGATAGTCCGGTGGCAGAGATGCCTTTGAAAATTATTAATGAGATTCAATTTTTGTTCTCGCTTTCAACTTAAGTTGCAAATCTCAGCTGAGCTTTTAATCCATGTTCACCCATGGCACCCTAAACCGCCTCAAAAACTGCCACTCCTAAATAAAATGACACAAGAATAGTACACTTCATATTTTTGTATCTTTAAACACACAGTTGAGAAAGTACTTTTAGGGGACCTTTTTACATAAAGCTACTTATAGTGACTGCAACTTTCCATTGATTTACGGTCTATGCAAAAAAAAAAAAAAATCATTTTGATATGGCAGTTTGTTTTACCACTCAAGTGTGAAAGGGCATTTAAGGGGCTCGGTTTCTTCACGTGTAAGCACGTATTTGATCAGTTGAAAGATGAAATATGTATTTTCCAAATACTTGCATCTCAGCATTCCAGTCTTGCAGAAAAAAAGCATGCATTCATCTCTCTTTGGCAATATCACGCCCTGCCGCTATATATCTCTCAAGGCAGATAGGAAGAGATAGATCATGTGAAAATAAATTTCTGAGAGAAAGTATTGCACCCTCTATCATCTTCTCACCCCTCCCCCTCCCTTTGCCTTCTCAATCCCCACCTATTTAAATTCAAGATTTAAGAAAGGGCTTCATGTGAAGTGTAGATTCTATATGCATGATACATGTATACATTTTATTAAGTTCCATACACATTTTATTGCAAAGTACCAGACTTATTTTATGTCAAAAAGTGCCAAATCTTGGAGAGAAAAATCATAAATTCTTATCTATTAACACTGAGTCAACACTTGGAGTGTGTTGTCATGGAAACAGACCTTCATTTCTGCAAATTATTGATGAGAGCTTCTCCGTTTCTGAGTCATTTAAGATAATGGGGGTAAAAAATGTTTTATTCTGCTGGAGGGTTTTTAATCCCCATACATGTCAACTTCAAAAAAGTATTTCTGCAAAAAACTGAACAGTACTCCTCAAATACAGTTAGATTAATAGAGGTGGTTTCAAACGCACATCTATGCTGTGTCTCAGATCTTTTAAGCCCCCCCCCCCCCCCTTGAAGAAGAAAAAAAATATATATTTCTAGAAATTGACAAAAGATTTGTGCATGTTAAAATTTGGTGTCGTGGAACATTATGTTTGTAAGTTCGGTGGTATTCCTTCGGCTGAGTTCTTACTAAATTTGCAGAAGTTTGTCTGTTATCCATACGACTGTGTAAGAGGACAATGAGTCTGTGTCAGGAACGATGATTTTGTTGATTGCTTGTGTCTTGTATTTTGAATATTTTGTACATGCTTGTGCGAGTGTGGGTGTGCTAATAAGGGAAACTTGAATGAAACATGCTGTATAATTCTGGTTGTTCCAAAACAGGTTAACCTTTTTTAAAAATATCATTGATCATAAAATATTTGTACCTCTTTCCCTATATATATTTTCATTTCATTTATTTATTTCCACGTCAAGATAAAACCAAAAAAATACATATAATAAAAATGAAATATCTGAAATGGGAGGATCATGAAAAGCACATAAATGGCTTGTTAAAATTGATCCTCACAAAATATTAAAAATAACAATAACTTTGGTACATAATTTACATAAAATAAATACTTCATGTGCAATCGCTAACAATTATCTCTGGAAATTAAAGAACTGTGTAGATAGGAGCACATCTTTAATCGTCATGCTTTTATCACATTGTCAGTAATTGAGAGTTACAGAAAAGAGATAATATCTATGTTCTAAAGTGACACTTAATTTAAACCTGAAAATTTGAATCGGTTTTGGCTGCAAAGAGTCAGTTTAAAATGGTTAACATTTATGATACAGCACTTAACTATGAATTGCAAATAAATTGGAAACTGACTCGAATGATTTGATCACAAAGTGCTCAGTTTGTTTCGAGATGATGTTTAAAAAAATATTTATTCAATGTTAGGAAATTGATGATGATACATGTATATATGCTTGGACCAAAGAATATATCAAACCGTGTTTTAGTTAGATGATCTGTTATTTATCATTTTCCCTACATGATGATGTGCTTCTGGAAAATACAGTAATTTTTTTGTTTAGAATTGTTTTTGACAATTTTTCTTGGTGTTTACCTTTTCAAGTGCATGTCTGTTTTGTTTAGATATTTCATTTCCTTGTTGTGTACTGTCCAGTTTTCCAAGAATTTGATGTATTCTGTGATTAGAAAAATCCTATCTTTAATTGTGTCCTTTTCTTAATTAGATACCGGTAATTATTTATTTTCCTGAAAGAGAATATATCATTTGAAGTTTTTCTTGAAGTTTTTCTTATTTTGGTTTCTTTGCTTTATCTGTTAAAATATTCTATTGACAGTCTTATGATTTTACATGTTCCAGAAAAAGTAATTTATCAGACCAACTTGCCCCTTGCAAAATAATGTAAATCTGTCTTTTTTTTTAATAACCCTTTTATTTCCAGTTTCCATAAACAGATAAAGAAAATCTCATGATTTAAAAAAAGGATGTAATCAGAACTAATCCCTATATTCATAATTTCAACTTCAGATGAACTACAACAATAACAAAAAAATATGATTAAACCTGTTTTCAATTACATTATAACAGTTTATTCAGATGAAAATACTCTATCAATTTTTTTTAAGTTAAACTACAATTCAGACAATTTCTTTTTTTTATTTTGAAATCATTGATCATGGTTGATGATCATGCTCATCAAATTAATATAAGACTTTTATTTATGGCCTTGAACATGTGATGTTAAATTTGTTTAATTCAGTTGTTTTTGTCATTAACAGACATAAAGTAAGTTATAATTCCATCCATATATACCTTTACTTTAAGTTTATTTAACATGCTCAAGTATACCTTTGATTATGTTAAAAACCTTTATTATAGTGACTTTAAAAGACTTGCACTAATATGAAACTGAGTACTTCTCCATCTAGAGAAAAAAGCTTTTTGGCTCAAATTAATAGACTCTAGTGAGACATATATCCTAATTTGTACTACCTTTGTTGTACTTTAAGTTACATCATCATCATCTACATGTACATATATACCTACACATTTTGTACTACTTCACTTCAGCATTTATGGGTATATATGAGTTTACGTGTTTATTTATTTGAGTAGGTTATATATTCACTTTCTTTTGAAATATATTTATTCATTGGATATCAGGAGTATTTCCGTTTCCATGGTTACTCACCTCACGGGACGTTGCAATATATCATGATTATGCACCTTTGTATTATTCTGTAATTTTTGTCGTTTTGTCACGATTTTGTAGAAAATTGTACTAAAAAAAAAAGTACTTGATATTCATTTCCCAACTGTATTCCCAATGGTATACCAAGTGTCAGTAGGGCATTAATGTATGCCTTCCCATAATGCATTATTGTACTGCAACCAAGTAGTACTATAGCTTATATATTAGGTCCATGCTGCAGTTTGTCTTCAAACTAGTACTGTGATTGTGCCCAAAGCTAAAGTGTCTAAAAAAACACACTTCCTTTTGCAAAGACAATCAAACTGGCTTCCGTTATTTACATGGTTTTCATAAAAAGCAACCTTTTTTGTACTTGATTAATTTGCATATAAACTGATTTTGATGTATGTTTTTGCTACGTAATTGATGTTAAATTTTTTATACTTGAAATGTATTTGTCAGGCACATTGTGGCATTTGTGTTTAAGAAGTCTAGATGTACACATGTATTGGTAAGGTAAACATAACTTCTGTTGTATTCACTTAAATTAATAAAGGGATGTGCTCGCTGTATTTTTGTAATATATATATTAGTATTCATGCTTTTATTCATAATCGTATTCTGCCAAAAAAGCTATTTCAACTCCAGGTTTTATTTACTCTAAAATAAGCTGGGTTTTCTTGAAATTACCTTTTTATTTTGCTTAAAATGAAGATTCTTCTGATTTAAGGCTTGATCAGTTAATCCCTCATTATTGTTTTATCAATCCTTGTTGAAATTCTGATTTCTGTTAGTCCAACGAAAATCTGCGTAAATTTCTGAACTGGAAAGATGATATGAACGTATTTGTTTTGATGATGACTCAGAGTCACAAAAAACCTCTGTACCGCAACATTTATTACCTTTTGAAAACCACTTCACCAAAAACTCAGCAAACTGTAGATAGTTGCGATTCCTAAGACTGAAATGTTATATGTAGATCATAGATTCTAAGATAGTTGTATTTTTTCTTTCATTTGTAAATGCGGTCTATAAAACAGTACTGGCTTACATACATGTAAAACAATATATGCCATATAGTAAGACTGTCTAGCTTTATATACTATGTAATCATGCTTTGTAAATATACTTTTAAGAGATGCAATAAATTTTTCTAATAAAACAAAGTGCCTTGTGTTTAAAGTTATGTAGGAGAGTTTGTAACAGGAATTTAGTTGTAAATGAATAATATAAAATAGAGATTTTTGCTTATGTGAACAAATTAGCCCAGAGTTTCTTTCTTAAATTATTGCATAAGATTAGTGAGATATACATGTAACCATCCCTGAATAAACCTTTGTATTCCCTTGGGGGGGGGGGGACTTGTCTCACAGGTTTAATTAAATGGTAGACATATACTACATCTTTCCATCTTTAGGTAATAAGTAATACAGGTAGTGTGAATAGATTCCCAATGCTTTCCTTCAGATTAGGTTTATTTCCCAAAGGATGAAAGTGATATATATGGAGGCTACTACATGTACATGGTGAAGTGCACTCAACATATGTTTGACATTTCATGCATTAATTTGTGGCATGAGAATGGGATGATTTATCGGCTCACTCCTTCTTCACCTTGAACCTATTCTAGTTATGCGGTCAGTCCATAAATATGTTACCAGTCTCACTCATACTGTTGGTCTTTATACACATATTAATATCACCATCACATAGACACACCGTATACACACACTCACCGCATATGTTTGTATAAGGTGTGGAGGTGCTTCGGAAAAGTGGACTGCTAACTGGTAGCGGCATTCCGTAACATCCAGAGTCATTAATCTCCGTCAGGTAACGATTGCCTAGACATCTGCTATGGCCATCAAAATTATGGACCATAGTAGACCAGTGAACTTGATGAGGGGAGGGTGGGGTCAGATTGGGGGGGGGGGGAGATGAGGGGGGCAAGATGGGGAGACTAGGGTGGAAGAACATACTACATGTAGAATAGGATTTTGTACTACATACATGTAGTTTTAGGGATGATTGAGATCTTATATCAAGGCTTGAAGGCTGGAGTTTAACCAAATAGATATTTACCAAATGAGCATCGATGATACACTTGGAATAGAATCATACCAGCTGTACAAGATCATCAAAATGAATCTATAAAAAATACATTCGCAAGCTGAAGGCCAGTTTCAATGATGGGAGAATAGATTTATTCTCAGTAAACTAGCAGTACCCTATTAACAAACTGATAATTGATTGATAAACTTTTTAATGACTTTCTAAATCACCCTCACTATGCAATCTAGAACAAAAAATGAAATGCTACCATGTTTAAGTAACAAAAGTATGCTACCCTTGCTAAGTGCAAGATTTTATTACAGTGATTTATGTCCAGAAATGTAGGGATTATATATGCAGAGCATTAATCTTCCCCAATTTCTCCTTGCTCCCTCGCAACCCCCCCCCCCCCCCCCCCCCAACTATCAAATTGTGCACTCTAGAGGCTCCAGCTGAGCCAGAAAATAGTCAGGATATTTCTAATAGTTCCCCTCGGGAAATTACTACCACTCTTGGCCTTCCGACCCCAAATCTCACCCCCCCCTTTCTTGGCCCCTCCCCTTACACCTCCCCTTCCAAAAAGTTTCTGGAATTTCCCAGCATGCACTAGGGCTGACTCATTTGCATTTAAGAAGCCAGAGAAAGAAGAAGAGGCTCTACGGTGCTATCCCTTTATACGAGTCATGAGTTATTTTTAGTTTGATGAGTCATGCCAACTACCACTGGGGCCCCCCTTATTTTACACATCATAATGATCTCGACACCGGAGTCTCTCGCTGCTTGATGCATGCCCGGCTAATTGCCGGTGTGACTCGACTGCATCTCTACGCAAGACAATTAAGATCTGTCCGTATCACTTAAAGGAGTCTCACACTTCATGCTGCCCTGATGAAAGAACTCTGAGTTAATTGATTGTCTCCTCATAAAGGGATACAATTCTTGATAATTATCTTTCAAGTTTTCAAAATGACACAATGATTTTTATTTTAACCAACAGTAGAATTGTACATTTCCTATAAAAGAAATTGTAAATTGATCCAAGCCAAAACTGTATTCTGGTCAATGCTTTTTAATTCATGTTATTCCTTATATGTTGTATTCGGTGGTGAAAGGGGGGGGGGGGCATATAATATAGTCCAAGGGCTCTTTCCTTGTTTGAGTCTTAAGCTATATTTGTTTCTGCTAACTATCAAGTGCAAAAGTGATCATTTGAAAGAATGTACATGTATCACATTGTATGGCAATTTTTGTTAAGGCCAATATCTTTTTAGAAATATGTGTAGGACCTACATGTATATCAGCTTATGATAACTCTGATGTGCAGTGCCCAATTATAGGTACATGTTATTAGTTCTGTATGATCTGAAAATAAATTTTGAAACAACAAGAAATGCCATGATATGCTGAGCTGCATGTCTCCAGTACATTTGAAAAAAGGTGATAAAAGATTGCTTTACATTTTAAAATGTCATCTGTCTACTATAAAAGAAGTTTAGAAATCCAATTTCTCACGTCTACTATGGCAGTCTATGCCTTTTTGTAAGGGCAATTTAATGTCCTCGGTTGGCCTGAACAGTGTGTGGTGGGACGATGTCCCATCCAATTATATCCTCATTTTTCTGATGAAATAATTCCTTTCCTCTTGCCACACATAATAATTTAATAACTTTATAATCTCTTGTGGTCTACCAAACTTGTACAGGAATTATAGATGACATCCATGTCAACTGCAGTTGCAAGTTGCAGACCCAGTTTAATATCTTAGTGTAAATAAAACCATCATCCTGTCAGCAGAGAGATGGCAAGCTGGTAAAGTTTGACATCAATTGGTTCTCCACAATTGCTCTTGTGTATAGTAACCTAGTTTGATTAGTGAAATCAGGTTGTCTTTATTGCAATTTACTTGATACTAAAACAAGGGATGCAATGATAAGGGTCTGTGATTGGAGTCTAGCTTGGTAGGAGTGGTACATCTTATTTTAGACAAGTTGATATAAGTGAACAGCTTCTAGAGCAGCAGCTTTGGTCAAGCTGTGACAATTTAACCCCTACAGTGCAAGGCAGGGTATTTGTATGTACATCCCAGGGGCAGATTTAAGAGGGCACAACCAGCCCCCCCCCCCCCCCCCCCTGAACGAAAAGGGAAACTCAATCTTTTTGTTGTCAGATATTTGTTTGACTGATGCTCCCTTCCCTCCTTTTCCAGGGGATTATTGATCTATCTCTTTAAATTATACAAGCAATTCGTCAAAGAAATATTCTACTCAAAGTTCATATATGTACATCATCATCATCATCATCATCATAATTACGTGTAAACATATTCAATAAAGTCAAGATGATACGATCTTGATATAGCAGCTTACTGTAATATTCTGTGTCTTGAATATTAAACTTTAAAGACAATGTAGAGGTAACAAAAACAAGTAAAAGTCTTATACTTGTGGAAAAATAGTGTCAGAAATTTATAAAGGGATACTTGAAGCAAAGAGAGGGATCTGCATGTAAAATTTTGTCTTTGAGTGTAGGAGTGCAAAATATTGTTTCTTCATCCACAGTAGTATGTTTCAAACTGTAGCGATTTTGTTTGAGGGCAAAAAGCAAGAGTGACAATTTATAATGTACAAAACGTAGGAATAGTAAAATAAAATGTGAGAAGTTTCGACAATGTACATGTATTCCAAGGGAAGCTGCACTGCGAGACAAGCATCTTGAAGACCAACATCACTGCAGAAAAGATGGCTCACGTATCATCGATTTCTCACCCCTGGAAACCTCTCGCTCATCTCCTGGGGCTGTGCCAGACAAAGATGGACTTAACAAATATTTTATATGTCTGCATCGAGTTTGGATTCAGCCATATTTACGAGCAAAGCTGGTTGTGTGTCTTTCTTATTCTGACTTCAAATTATTTTGCTCCATGATGACTTTTTTTATTCCAAAATACATCTTCATTAAAACTATGGCATGTTTTTCAATGTGGCTTTTAAACAAAGAAATGCTTGTGGCAGATGCACAATCATCTTTCGCTTGTCTAGAATCTTGCTAGCTGTGTCAGGCATCACAGGAGTCTTAGCCAGTTCAGACTATAGGCAAATCATACAAATCTTGTATAAAGAAACGTTGTATGAAGAATCATCTTATATTGCGATTGGAGCATTCAGACTAGAAAATAACATTAGAGAAACTGATTTTGAAGAGGTGATTTGACATGACAGCTGGCCTATCACCAGTGCACCGGACTCATGATAAGCCTTGCCCATTTATACAATTTTTGTATGATACGGCCCTTTAGATTCGAGCGGGACCCTGATTCTCTATCAAATTTTCGTTCAAAACTACGCTCAAATAGGCATTCCGGTATACGATGTTTCTTTATACAACGTTTAGACTTCCAGAATTCATTGTGTACCTATACAATGAATTCTGGCAGTCTAAAGGCTGGGTAAATTACTCCCTTTGAGACTTTTTCCATGTAATATATATGTTTTCTAGACTCTGTATAGCAGAAAAGTGATTAGTATATTGCCACTCAGATGCATTTCTTTGTTTATAAGTGCCATAAAAATGCGCCACAGGTTTTGTGGAGATGCATTAATGCTGATAGTATTATAGAAACAAGGCATCTTACAAATACCAATGAAATGAAGATTGACCGATGTTATTATTTGAATAAATTGGGTGCGCAGATTCTGCAATTTAAAAAGACATTCTTTTTTAAATCTAAGATGGTCATGTGATTGAAGGGTACTTTGTGCATTAATAATATTTCTCTGACAGCTATATCTAAAAAGGAAAATTAACAGATGACTTGAGTAGTTTTATTTGCATGGAAATCTAACATTATTTTGTCCTTTTGTCAAAAATTTCAGGATGAAAATTATTACCGGTACATACATTTTTGTTTGTTTGAGGGGAGGCGAAATATGCTTTTTGAGTTATTTCGAGTTAGTCTGCTCCTTGTACACTCCATTGCCTTTTAACATTAAAACTCAGGGAATGTTTGACCTTTGATTTAGGAGGAACATGGAAGATTTTCAAAACCTTTTTTGGGAGAGACTGTCATTATGCATTTTGAAACATGGGAATATAATAAAGACAAAACATCGACCATTGAATAAATAGAATGCACATGCATAATGTAGATATTACTTGAGAAAAGAAAAATGAAAAAGAACTAAGAGAAAAACAGGGAAAATGTTATTTTATCATGCAAATGAAATCACCCTCGTAAGGAATATAGCTTACTTTTTAACCTGTCAGGAAAGATGCTACACTAATATGTTTTCAAATGTAAGTGTAAATATGTTTCCACTAATAAGTTCATGTGTTGTTCATAACTCACAATATATTACATCTCTATCTCCTCTACGGGGAACTTCTTGTCGGCATTTAGTGGTCTACGATTGATCTTTGTTCACTCATAGTTTTAACAATTGAGATACATGTACTTGTAGACCTTAATGTGTACATGCACCTCACAATGTATCGTTTTGTGTACTAACACCCATCTTGTTTTGTAATTCTATTCATTACTATTGATATTTGTGTACTAATTGTCATGAATTCTATATTGTAATGTAAATCACACCATGTTTTCCTATCAATCTTGTGTTTCCATTGTGCATGTTTCTAGCCTGAACCTAGAAGAAGAAGAAGTCTAATTCTTGCCCAATTACCCGTTCATAGTAGCGCAGAAATGTAGAGTAGATGCTACTGTATCTTTAGAATTTTTTTTTTTTTCACCAAGTGCCTTTCTTTCACTGAGTATCAAAGAGTATCACCAGATGAGGGTGAAATCAATTTGAAAGAGTATGTGACATTTTGTGCGAAATTAACGATATTTTCATCTGAGAGCTAGTTGACACCCTTCTAGGTCTTTAGAGATGACATTGTATCTGTCAAGAATCTTGTGATTTTTTTCTGATGTACAATGGCTAAAAGGAAGAAAGTGACAAAAAATATTTAACAGAAGAGGAAAAAAAGGGATTTCTCTTTTTTGGACAGTATGAAACATATCCAAGGAGTTCATGCCATGTAGTTAAGTGCTATGAAATGAAAAAGGCTTACGCTAGATATCTTCACAATTGTTTACAGGGTATGGTTTGTACTTTGTCCGTGGCCTACTGTTTTTTCACTTAATGATTTTCAGAGAAGAAATGTCACTTACTTCCTTATGCCACTGTACTCTAGTTCTGTCCTAGATGTCAGTTATCAGGAGCAAAAGGAATTTGGTTCAGAATAAAAACAAGAAAGAAATGGGAGCACTCAGCTTGCCTTGCTTGGTTTCCATGGTAACTGATCAATTTGCATGAAAGCCATATATTTTGTCGCCCATCCCCGGGGATGAGTTGAGAGAGTGAGAAGTGAAAGTGAACATGGAATCGGGAAGGTAAGTTGACTGCTCCTCCTCCTTTCAATTTTGCCGATATCTTTCCTCTTTTCGTTTTGCTCCATGATAACTGTGTGTCTAGCACTTTGGAGGTCCACTGCAAAGGCGCTTTTACTCTATCCCGGCCCAAACTTCAAGAAGTTTTGATATTGTTAATTTCATTAAACATGTATGAGCCACTTCAACTAACATACCTACTCCAAAACAAGGAAAGATTATAATGAAGCTTGAAATGAAGTAGTTCCCTCAATACCTAAATAGAATGTTGACAATATTTATGTATACATATTATTTTGATATGTGTACCTTCTTTAATATAAGTTTATGACGCATGGTACATTTCAGATGCCTTTCTAAGTATCATTATACATTTGTTGACAATCAATGTTTTATTACCATGTTCATGTACTGTACATGCATATGCAAAGTTTTTAGTTCCACCAATTACTTGCATGCAATGAAACCAGTTTTAGGAATGATATTGTAATATTGATGATAATTAAAATTGCAATCTTTGTTCTTATTTTCTTGTGATCTGTAGGTCAATGGACAGCTAGTGAATACCGGATTGCTACGTGGGTCTGGAGAAAGTGGAGATTTTATAGATTTACTTCTATAAGGGTAAGATTAAATATATGTTTTATATACATATGGTTTTCCACTGACTCTACAGTTCTCTCTTTCTTTCTCTCATCTGTCATATTCTATCTCTTTTTTTCCTTTTGTCCCTCTGTTTCCTTTGTTTAATTTTCTTTTGATTAACTTTAAAGTTAGAAAATGAATTTGGTGTTGTAGGATTCTGTTAGATACCTGTATTGCTTCCATAATAAACAAATAAATAAATAAATACACATAATTATGTGTCCAAAAGGTTATTGAAAGCAATATTATAATGGTTTAAAAATACCATTGACATTTTCTTTTAAATAAACACTTTATTCATGATAACAGCTGTGATGTCATTGTTGACATATACCTTACAAATACTGTTCAATTTTAAGATTAGGACTATTTTTCCATGTTCAAAAAGTAAATGTTGATCATGTATTTTGTAAAACTTGTCTTGAATATTGTTATTTCATACATTTGTTCTCAGATGCAATTCAGCTCATTTCTTAACTGTTTTAAAATCATGTTAAATACATGTAGGACTCTTTATGTCACAAACTCTTTACATGTTAGGCTCCTATCAAAGGCTTAAAGGGATCTGGTTACACTCAGATTCTGAAACAAATTCCTGGATTTAGCTCATGCTGCAATGATAATTATAAACCTTTAGGTCAGTCAGGAACTCCATGTCTTTTACAAGCCGATCGCCTGTCTGATTATCAAGATATTAATGATTGGAAATCGAAACCAAATTTTGTGTTTTCCTAACGTTTTCATAACACTACAGTCTATTGGGGAAACAGGTAGGGTAAAACCGATCACTCAAAGATTTTTACTTTTTTAAAGCACTTCTTGATCATTTTGAAGCACAGTTTTTTGTTAGGGCTTCAATATTAGACCATATCACAGACACTGATAACATGTAGGGCCGTGCATCTCAGATTTAACATTGTTGTTAAACGATGTCTTTAAGGTGTCGTAGTATTTCTTGTAATTAGTTTTTTCCAATGATTCTCTGTCTTTGTGTTCAGGATGATCTGTGGGGTAATGCTATATTCCTCAAGGAGGCTAACGCAATCAGTGTAGAACTCAAGAAGAAGGTAAGATGGTGATGATTCTCAAGATGAAATCATCCGCTCGGAGCCAGAAGGGCATTTAATGATGTCATTTAAAGGGGGTGCAAACTGACAAGACTACGTGTCTTTCCTGTGGTCTCACTTGGGGGCCAATCGGGTATAATGCGACTACGTACGCGACCGCAGCTGCAATCACGTGCATGCAACATACGCGATCATGTAGACATTAAGCCGCTGACTACTGTTAATCAAGTCCATTCGTTTACCTGCAGTTGTCCAAAAGGAGACGTAGATGGCGTTCCCTGTATTTGTCAGTTTACACCCCCTTATAGTAATGTCCTTCTGGCTCGCAGCAGATTAAATCATTCTGCATCAATACCTAAAAAGGGCTTGATCGCCAAAAATAATTGAAAATTAGTACCTAGTGGTAGTAGTATAGAAGACCTTATTTGATTACTTGTTTAGGTCAAGGCTAATCTGCCACAAGAGGTCTATGATTTTCATGTAGATTTATTGCTATATGTATATATGTGTGTAGTCTATAATTAATATTTATTTGTTTTCTACATGCACACAGGTATGTTGGAATAGAATTTTGATATGTATTCAAATTGTTATATATGTGATATAATGTGTATATACATACATGTACTTGTACGTATGTATGTAGACAAGTGGAGAAGCAATAATGAAACCGCTATATGAGATACAAAATATATAAATTTTTAGCTATTTTGTTAAACTAGCCTTCTTCAAATCTCGTAAAAGGGGCACAACAGTAACTAAGTGCGCAAAGTTCAGATAGAAGAAAAGGAGAGTGCGAGAGGAGAGTATACATGTATACATAGATACCTATTCATGAGGGAAGATTAACTACATGTACAATGACACCCACTTTCAATAACATAACAATAAGGAAACCAATTTTGAATGTGCATGTAAATCATTACTTTATTCTCCACATGTACCTCTTTCCCTAACAGGTGGAGTTCCAATTCGTCCTCCTGTCTGACACGCTCTACTCACCCCTCCCCACGGAGCTGGTCCCTAGCAGCGAGAGCGCAGAGGTCACAGAGAGACCCTTCCCACGGACGGTGGTAGCCGTCGAGGTGCAGGACAAGAAGAACGGAGCAACGCACTACTGGACCTTGGAGAAACTACAGTGAGTGTGTTACAAAACAATGATAAATTATTTGTCAATGGAAGATGGCAATTACTCTAGAAGGAACTATGCAAATTATTAAATGGTTAAGGATGAAAAGCGAAAAAATAAATTCATATTAATGGCAGAATACACATTGAATTGGAGCTAACTTCTAGTATGCATGCTGCCACTACTGGACCTTAGAGAAACTACAGTGAGTGTCTATACAAAACAATGTGAACAATCACAAGAAAAAATTATGAATTATTTGTCAATGGGAGACGGAAATGACCCAAGAAGAAACTATGCGAAACATTTGAATGGTCAAGGATGAAAAACGAAAAAACTATTTAATACAAACGACAGAGTACACATTAACTTGTAGCTAATATCATTTTAATATAGTGCCGACCCATCACCCATCAAAGTATGCGTGCTAGCATGTTAGGGTACATTGATTAGTCTAATCACAAGGTGCTATATAACCTCAATGAGTTACAAGTACTAGCATGATTATGGTATGCTACTCTACAAACAAAAAAACTTTTTGTATTCCTATATTGATTAGTGGGGAAAAAACATTGGCAACTTTTTTTGTATTGACTTGCAATATGATGGGTTTATTAGCATTATATTACACCAAACCCCCTCATTCACAAATCATGGCCTTTCAAACTTTTTTGTTTGCAATGGTAGGAAGCGACTAGAGCTGATGAGAGAGATGTATGACAATGCTGCTGATGCCACACCTACAAGCCCAGATGGTAACATGGGCTTTGAGAACAGCGGCACATGCAGGGATCCGTTCTATGATCGGTTCCCATGGTTCCGTCTAGTTGGAAGGTATGTCTGTTTGTTTGTCCGTTTGTTTGTCTGTCTGTGAGTTTGTCTGTGAACACAAGTTTTGTTTTTTGTTAACTTTCCAAATGTTTTAGATTTGATTACTGAAGTAATTGATATCACTGCTAATAATGTGGATGGTGTTTTGACTGAAAGGTATCTGATAAATGTACATGAAATCAAACAATAGTATACCCGTGGAATGTGTTTTCTTCAAAATGTAATCATTTGATAGGCACATTAATGATGGTGGTGTAGACCAGTAGTAGAGATCTACAAATGACTATTGGTCATATTGAGATCTACTTTTATTCTGTATTTCATGTTATAGACTTACATGCATACCATTCACTCTTTGCAATCACGTTCATTACAGTCAAAACTGCTTTAGTGACCACCTGTCTACAAAGACCAAATTTCCTGTTTCCCTTGAAAATAGTTTCTAATTAATGCATGCACTGAAGGAACCTGTCTACAAAGACCACCTGTCCTCAAAGACCACCTGTCCACAAAGACCACTGTTTGTGTTTCCCTTGGGCGGTGGCTATAGACAGGTTTGACTGTACATGTATATTCACTACCATTCATACCATTCACTCTTTACATTCAGGTCCTTTGTGTACATGAGCAACCTGCTCTACCCCGTTCCTCTGGTCCATCGGGTTGCCATCGTCAACGAGAAGGGAGATGTCAAAGGTTATCTCCGCATCGCTGTCCAGCACGTCCTACCGGACGATGAAACTCCAGACTACGGGTCGGGGGTCAGACAGTCTGGCATGGCCAAGATACAGTTCAATGATGATGAATACTTCAACAGGAAGGTGAGGAGGAGGAGGAGGAGGATAATAATGATGATAATAGCTGGTTCTTATATAGCGCTTTTCAGGACCAAAGGCCCTCTCAAAACGCTTTACAGATATATATATATATTATTATCCCGGTCTTCTGATTCAGGCTTAGTGGTGGTGATGATGATGCTGTCATAAATAATGATGACATTGGTGACAATGGTGATGTTAATGATGATGACAGTGATGATATGAATAATGGTGATGATGTTGATGATGATGGTGATAGGGTTGGTGATCGGGATTGGGATGAGGATAATTGGTTTGTGGTTGAGAATGAAGCTGGTGCTGTAGGTTAGGATGATAGTGAAGTTTAGAGTGTGGGTAAGGGAGGGGTAAGAGTGGGTAGGGGGTCATGTGGAGGGTGAGGTGGACGTAAGGATGAGTGTGAGGATGGGGTGGGTTAATGATGTATGTGAGGGTGAGGGTGGGGTTAAGGATGTGTGTGAGGGTGAGGGTGAGGGTAGGGTTAAGGATGTGTGTGAGGGTGAGAATAAGGTTAAGGATGTGTGTGAGGGTGAGGGTCGGGTAAAGGATGTGTGTGAGGTTGGGGGTGGTGTTAAGTGGGGTTAAGGATGTGTGTGAGGGTGGTGTTAAGGATGTGTGTGAGGGTGGGGGTGGGTTTAAGGATGTGTGTGAGGGTGGGGTTAAGGAAGTGTGTGAGGGTGGTGTTAAGGATGTGTGTGAGAGTGAGGGTGGGATTAAGGATGTGTGTGAGGGTAGGGTTAATGATTTGTGTGAGGGTAGGGTTAAGGATGTGTGTGAGGGTGAGGGTCGGGTTAAGGATGTGTGTGAGGTTGGGGGTGGTGTTAAGGATGTGTGTGAGAGGTGTGTGTGTGTGTGTAGGGTTAAGGATGTTTGAGAGGGTGAAGGTTGGTTTAAGGATGTGTGTGAGGGTGGGGTTAAGGATGTGTGTGAGGGTGAGGGTGGGGTTAAGGATGTGTGTGAGGCTGAGGGTAGGGTTAAGGATGTGTGTGAGGGTAGGGTTAAGGATGTGTGTGAGGGTGAGGGTGGGTTTAAGGATGTGTGTGAGGGTGAGGATAGGGTTAGGGATGTGTGTGAGGGTGAGGGTAGGGTTAAGGATGTGTGTGAGGGTGAGGGTAGGGTTAAGGATGTGTGAGGGGGTGGTGTTAAGGATGTGTGTGAGGGTGAGGGTGGGGTTAAGGATGTGTGTGAGGGTGAGGGTAGGGTTAAGGATGTGTGAGAGGGTGAGGATAGGGTTAAGGATGTTTGAGAGGGGGAAGGTTGGTTTAAGGATGTGTGTGAGGGTGGGGTTAAGGATGTGTGTGAGGGTGAGGGTGGGGTTAAGGATGTGTGTGAGGCTGAGGGTAGGGTTAAGGATGTGTGTGAGGGTCGGGTTAAGGATGTGTGTGAGGTTGGGGGTGGTGTTAAGGATGTGTGTGAGGGTGGGGTTAAGGATGTGTGTGAGGGTGAGGGTAGGGTTAAGGATGTGTGAGAGGGTGAGGGTATGGTTAAGGATGTTTGAGAGGGTGAAGGTGGGTTTAAGGATGTGTGTGAGGGTGGGGTTAAGGATGTGTGTGAGGGTGAGGGTGGGGTTAAGGATGTGTGTGAGGGTGAGGGTTGGGTTAAGGATGAGTGTGTGTGTGAGGGTGGGGTTAAGGATGTGTGAGGACGAGGGTGGGGTTAAGGATGCGTGTGAGGGTGAGGGTGGGTTAAGGATTCGTGTGAGGGTGAGGGTGGGTTAAGGATGAGGGTGGGGTTAAGGATGTGTGTGAGAGTGAGGGTGGGGTTAAAGATGTGTGTGGTGTGGGGTTAAGGGTGTTTGTGAGGGTGAGGGTAGGGCGAAGGCTGAGTGTGAGGGTTGGGATGAGTGTGAAGGTGGGGGTGAAGGATGAGAGTAGGGATGATGACGTGGTTGAGGGATATACATAAAATGTATTTATATTGTTTCTAAAAGAAGCCTTCATTGTGATGGTGATAATGATGGTTTCGTTGATAGCGATTATGGTTACATTGGGACTTATAATAACAAATTATTACTGTTGTTATGTGGATGAAATATTTGATTTTTTTTTTCACAACTGTAATTTGCCATGCTAAATGTAATAATAGTGAAGTCTACTTCTTTCCATGCAAATATGCTTTCTGTATTAATGTTCTTTGTATTTATTTCAGCTAAAAAGAAATACATCCGGCATCAACAAGGCAATCTGTCGTTCCAACATTTCAGAGGAGAATGTGCGTATCGTTGAAGGGCACAGAGAAAACTCAGACATGGGTATGATATGAATATTTTTTCTTCATCATTGGTTTGTTTGTTCAATTTTATTTCTGCATTTTTCAACATAGTAAAAAAGTAATATATAAACTAGGTACATCAACTTCTAAGTGTAACAAATGCTTTGGAATACAGTGTCTGATCCATTAGTCTTTTTCAGTAAAATGTATGCAGTTCTTTGTATACAAAAATAGAATGCAGTAATCAACTACCGGTAGTTTTATTTTTTCCATTAGCTTAGAAGAACTAAGTTCCTTTTTACAATTTTTTTGATAAACAATCTAGAACACATGTATGTACATGTAGTTAATAGTGATGACAGTAGTACACTGTATAACAATGATATTTCCTTTATGGGTTACACATAACACATTGAATGAATATTTCTATCAGCTTTCAGAGTGATTAGATATAAATTTTCAGAACAAGAGATGTCTTTTAATATGCCCTCTCCATTTAATAATAATAAATAATGAACATTTATAATGCGCCATGTCTGTCAAAAATGACACTCCTGGCGCAGTTGTGTGAAAATTGTATAATTGTGGGCATACAACCATCAAGTAATTCAAGAAATAAAGTAAAATACACATAAGTTAAAGTTTAACATACTTCAGGACATAATTTGCAATAATAGAATAATACAATACAATGCATATTACAGTAATAAAAGTTATATAAGGGTTGTACAATGTAAGACATAATTAAACAAACTAATATGTTGAGAACAGAAATGTTTTTAACAGAGACTGAACTGTGAGTAGAGGAGTTCTCATTTCGGAGATGAGGAGGGAGTGAGTTCCACAGTTCATTTGTCTTATTATTTTTCTGTACTTTGTTTTTTTATTTCTTAGAATTGGATGAGAAGTGCCATGACATTGAGGCCATGAGCACCACCGAATCTATGACATCTCTCTCTACTCTTGATGCATGTGATGCAGACCATCTCAAGATAGGGTCAAACTTTACCTTCCGGGTCACGGTGCTACAGGCTTCTGGGATATCCACCGAGTACTCTGACATCTTCTGCCAGTTCAAGTGAGCACTTAATGTCATACCCCTTCCCCGGAATCATTTTCATAACTTTTTCAGTACATTCCTTGGTTTTAGGGCATGGGATATGGTTGTGTTCTTTTTCGATTTTCAAGTGAAAATACAAATCATTGATTATCTTATTCATTGTACCTTCAAAACGACCTTAGAAAATATCTAAATGATGATGATGATGATGATTCACAGCATTTGTATGGCGTCATGTATCTGTTTAAAAAACATTCAAAGGATTGCATGTATCAGTAAACTCCCCTTCAATCAATTTGATAGGGATTTCATTTATATTTCTCGATTAAAAATTACTCTATGCACCATTCACATGAATATGTGCTGAAAATATTATCTTTCATAAAAATATTGATAGTCATACCTTGTGATGTTTAAGTGGTATTAAAAAAGAAAGAATAGAACTAGGCAGGAAATATTGTACTCTGTCTACAAGATTCTTGTGCAGAATTCGCAAAAAGGCAGTTTCAATAGGCATTTATTTGATAAGAAACAACAAGGCAACCTTTATATTTGATACCTGTTTGCACATGTACTTTACATCTTGAATAGATTTTAAACTTTGAAATTGAACTGTCATTTTCCATTATCATGTTTCTTTCACAATAAATGTATTTCATCATGCCATGCCTTTATAAGATTCCTACATGGAAAGGACGAAGCATTTTCCACCGAACCTCTCAAAAACTCAGGCAGTGGTTGCCTAGGTTACTTTCATACGCAGAATGTGAGTCAAGCATCTTCAGACAAACCCCGCCACCATCACCATGGCAACTCAATAAACTCCATGCATTGCGACGCAGGCCTCTGAAATATTTTTTGTTTGTCTTGTGCAATTTGAGCTCTCATTTCTCTTTATTTGATGCTTAAGATGAGACGGAATAATCATGAAGAAGATAAATTCCTAAAACCTTGTGATAGCTGTACAAAGGCAAATCAAGATAAATCTGCCTATTAATTGTTTTTTTGTTAAGTTTCTTTCAGTAAAAATTACTTTTTTATTCCAACAAGAGAAAAAACAAAACATTTATTTGCAGATAGAAAAAGAATATTTTGGAATGATTGAACTTGTAATACTTATTTGATTTTTAATTTCAATCTTGTTTGAAATGTTGATAATGTGGTGGACTCTTTGAGTAAAAGCCACTTTCCTGTTTGTTTTAAAGACAGAAAGTATTTGATAATGTCACTTAGATCAAGGTTAGAATGGTTTTTTCCAAAGTCATATAAGCATCATTGAACAGAGATGAGAGCAATTATATTTTTTATGCATTTTGCTTTGATTTTATCTATAATTTCCTTATTTAAAAAAAAATTGAATCCCGATTTATTTTGTCCACAGCTACTTCAAAGCATTTGATTGGCGATAGATGTATGCAGATCGATTGGACATGTCACATGCATTTTGCTCACAATACTGATATTACAACACCACCTTGCTTGTGTTTTTCTCCTGTATTTCCCTTGGAGTTTTGGGGCTTATGATAAAGAAAAGCTTAATTATGCAATTGGCAAACTCTATTTTTCTCTTGCTTATGAAACACTTTCTTGAAGAGAGAATATAGACTTTATATCCTTGCAAAAATGCCCTCTAAAATGCTTTTTGCGAATGAGAGATTTGTAATCCTTTCTAGAAATTCCTTTCAACTAAAATATGTTGGAACCTATAAAACAGTTAAAATACTTGCAAGGTTGTGGTGAAAAATTATTAATTTCTTTCATTTTTCTTCAACATTTTGCATATTGCCATTTTTTTTCTTCAAAAGCATCAAATTTCAAAATTTCAGTTTCATTTTGTGCCTGATATTATTTCTTTCAGCAGAGTGGCATTTCACTTTGTTTCGCTTCTTTTTGAAGAAAAAAAAATTGATTTTGTATTCTTTTCAAACATTCTGTTTTCGCTCGCTATACAGCTTGCTTCACGGTCAAGGGGCGTTCGTCACTCAGTCGGTTGAAAACCACAGTCACTATTCGGGACAGTCAGGAATGCCCCTCGGCTTTTACTTTGTTCAAGATGTAAGTTGGGTTTTACATTTACGTTCAGTTGCGAGAGCCGTTCACGCCGTTTGTGGCTTTTTCCCCCGATATTTACAGTTTTGCAGCTGCTTGGTTGATTTGTCCATTTGCAAATAGCTCTTTCCATTTGCCCATTTGCATATAATTTTTACTCTGAAATAATTTGTGCAAAATACCTGTTTTCTTGAGTTAAAAACAGCTGGGATTTGATTTTTTGTCTGAAAAAAAATAAACCCAAAGACTGTTTTTTTTGTGAATAGGATTTAGGTGGAATTTCATATCTTTGTTTTACTGTATAATACATAATTTCCAGTGATAGTGTGTAAGGATGTAATGGGTTCTGTGTACATATTTATGCGGCAAAGATTTTAATTACAACTTTGCATCCCACATATGCATTAACAAATGTATTAAGGGAAATGACTGAAACAAAGGGATTTCTTCAATTTAGTAACTTCTTGATTGACCATTCCCATTCTGTTTTGAATGAACATACCTCCAGCTACATGCTGGACTATATGAAGGATTTGGAAAGTGGATGATTGTGTAAAAATATAATTTCGGATTAACTCAAACATTCTGGGATGATACTCATTATAATTATCATCTTTTGCTCCCACATTCTTTCTCTTTGGATAGCAAACTCAATTTGTAACTATTTTTTAAAATCACAAACACTAAATTTATTACAATTTAGACTATAGATGTAAATAGGGGGGGGGGGTTAAAATCAATTCAAAACTGTTTTCTGGTGTATACTTCTTTTATTTTGTCATTTGACTTTCATTTTGTCATTGCTGCACTGCATATATCTGCATGCTTGCATGCTCACCCATGCACACTTATCATCACTTTGTATCCAAAAGTCTTAAGAATGTATTGATATATGCATGAGTGATATAACATCATATAGAGAGTCAGTGATTAAGTATGATTAAGAAATTGAAATTGTAAGATATGATTTATCAAAGACATGGACATTTAAGAAGACAAAGTACATTCATTTATTTACCACCTAGAAGAAACATTGCTTGCCATGTCTCAATGCTTGAAGGTTAATAAAAACAAAACATGGGCAGCCTTTGTTCTGCTCAAAAGTTTCTAAAGTTAAGTGGATTCTGTGACACATGTTCCACATGCTCTTCTGAAAATTTCACACACCTAGTGAATTCCTATCCTCAAACTTGAGCCAACACCATACCTGAAGCTAACCCTAAACCTAAACCTAACCTGAAACCCAGTTGCAATTCTAACCCAATATCTGTGATGGCATAAAGCAGATATCAAGTCACCATTTCAGGAATAGGTTACCAATTCAAAAAGACTCCTCCAATATTCCAACCATATTGTCTATTATTTCCCTGACTGGATTTTTCTGTCCTTGGTACCCTTAGATATCGACTACAGTGACAAGGGCGTTCATCGACTACCTGAGGACTTCACCCATCGTGTTTGAGGTGTTTGGTCACTACCAAGCTCATCCCCTTCACACGCAGAGCCAGACAACCACTAGGTAAGCTTGTCATGTGATGATGATGATGATGATGATGATGATGATGATGATGATTTTGAAGAAGATGAAGACGATGATGATGATGATGGTGATGATGATGATGACGATGATGATGATGATGATGATGATGATGATGAAGAAGATGATGACGATTCAATTTCAATTCAATTTATTTATTCAACCATAAAAAGATACATGTACAATAATAATTCATGAAAATATAAAAAACATGGGGTTAGGAGCCCCTGAGAAGTTTGAAAACAAACTTGTGATTGGGGCACCAACCATGACACATATATCGAGAAAATTAACAAAAAACAACAATAACGGGAAAACAAATATAAACAAGAAAAAAAGATTATAAAGACCTACATGTATATGAGGATAAGACATTTACAGCAGAGCACCAGCAAAGGATGCACACAGGACACGACGTCAAGCGACACTGTGTCACTATATGCGCCCCCCGCTGGTGCTTTGCAGTATTACAAAACATTTATATACAAAATATTATTTAAAAAAAAAAAAAAAAAAAAAAAAAAAAAAAAAAAAAAGAACAAGGGGAGCAAGTTATTCATTATTTAATTGAGCGTGGTTTTTGTACTGCAAGAACATTTCATTTTTTAAGAGTTTTTTAAATATATCAAGAGTTTTACTTAGTTTAATATCATTGTCTAGGTCATTCCATAACTTAATTCCATTACAGCGTAAGGAATTTTGACTAATTGTAGTTTTGGGAAGAAATTGATGAAGATCTGCGTGTTGACGGGTGAAATATGAATGATAGGAGGCATTTGTGCTAAAAAGATCATTAAAAATATCTGGCAAGGCATTCGTATGATAATGATACATAAAGATATAAGTATACATAAGTACAAGGTCAGAGACCTTTAATGTTTTACATTCAATAAATAAATTGCTTGTATGGTAATTAAATGGTACATTACAAACTGTTCTTATTGCTTTTTTCTGAGTAATAAAAAGTCTACTTAAGTGTGTTTTAAATGTATGATGATGATGGTGATGATAATAATGGTGATGATGATAATTATGATGATGATGATGATGATGATGATGATGATGATGATGACACTAGCTAGCACAGCACCATATGGCACCATAACTGAGGTACTTGGTCACTACCCGTCCGCTATACACACAGAGTCAGAGCACCACAACTGATGTCTAGTATACCAAAAGCTAATCAAATTACATCCAACAGAATAAGAACAAGAAACCAGAATTCAGTAGAAATGCTACTTGTACTTTAAGATGATTACTAAATTCATCTTTACTCATTTTTATATTGATTATAAATGTGTTCACGATATCAAGGGAGAATGTGGAACAGGAGGCCACAGTGAATTGAAGCAGATGATTGGTGGTGCTGATGTGTTCATGGACATTTGCTCTGTTTACTCTCCACTTTCTTTCAATGCCTAGTATTTTCAAATGTATATTTTGTTACATTCTTTTTTTCTCTCTCTCTCTTCTTTGAATTTCTTCAGATTGAGACCACTCAAGAGGGGTTTCCCATGCACTCTACCCATGGCTACACCAGGTAACTACATCAACATTGATTTGTTTTGCCTTCACATTTTAATTATTGATTATTGACAGGTTTTGATTGATTAAAGGAGATACAATTAATTTTGGGGAGATATAACCATTCGTTAAATTCTGTGTTATTCGACCTTTTCGGCAACCATAGCCACTTCTGGCTACCGGTATGGCTATTTGTATCTTTAATACTACGAACAGTTTTCAAGGTTGAATGTTTCTTTCTTCTTCCCTCTTTCTTCCCCCTCACATTGCAGTTCCGTCCCCTAGGATGGGCCTGATCAGTACACCATGCACCAGTCATCTCCATTCCAAGCATGACCTTCTCGTCTACTTTGACATCTGTGAGCTCGCACCATCTGGAGAGTAAGTTCATTCCTTTGGACCACTGAATTCCCTCAGTCCCCCAGGTGTAATACAGAAACTACAGGGGGTGTTTCAAAAAGAATAAGATCAACTTTAAGTTGGACTTAACCATGGCAGGCTCTTTATGCCACTGTTTTTCAGTCAATGCCCCTTTCCTTTGGAATAAATTACTAGCGCATATTCATAATACTCATTCTCTTGACCAGTTTAAGACCTTGCTGAAAATGCACCTTTTTAACTCATGAATGATATTCTGCAGTTGTGAGTCGGTCAAAGGAGGTGCACACCATCTTATTCCTTGTTTTTTAGATCTTATGTTTGATCTTATGTCTGACCTTATGTTTGATCTCATTTTTATTTTTATTTTTATTATTATATATGCATGATTTATTGAATAAAGAACATGTTTAAATTTGTTTGTGTTTGTTATTATTATTATTATTATTATTTATTGGCAAGGCATTAGTCTGCATTTGCCATTCCATACCCAGGAGACAAACGGGGACCTGGTAAGATGACAAAAGCCTTTGTGTTAGTAATGGCCACATGCCCTCATGGTGAATATGTGATAGGGTGATCGGAATACTCACCAGGGAGAGGAGATGGTGCACATTGTGTGCAAATGAATCCAACGACCTGGGTAATACTAGTTGTAAAGTGCTTAGAGATGGTTTTCCGTATTAAGCGCGATATAAATCTAGATTACTTTTATTATTATCATGATAGAGAATGAGTGTAATATTGCAGACTTAAAGCCTCACTGCACTACTTATAGCTACTTTCGCCCTCTATAGAGCCAACAATGCCTAATTGCTACCAATTGATCCCCATGATGCCCTTTTTCACATGTTAAATGAGAGCCGATATGATGAAATAACCACCGGCCAATGACCTTGCAGGGAGGTCTTATCCCTCCATGCCAAACTAGTGCAGAGGGGCTTTAATACTAAACTTGACTCTTATTGTCTTTACAGGTACCTCTCATCATATGTAGATCATTCTGAAGACATGCCTTGTAGTGGAGTCTTCCTCCTACATCAAGGTATCCAGAGAAGAATAGCCATCACCATCATCCACGAAGCCACCGATGAGCTCCTGTGGAAAGACGTCAGGGAACTGGTTGTAGGTGAGTTCATCACTCTTTCTGCAAAGTTTCTGCTGAACTTTGGAACAAACTGTCAGATTGTTAGCCAATTCAAAACTTGTCTTAAGATACATTTATTCAAAATTGCTTTTGATGATTAACTAACTCTGTTCGCATTGATGTTTATTTCATATGTATTGTAATTTGTAGGTGTATTTGCATTTTCTTTTTGGTTTTTTTAATATGTAATTATTTATCATTGTATTTTGTTTGTTATAACGCTTAGAGACTTCGGTGGTATGCGCTTTATAAGCACCGTTTTTATTATTATTTGTTATTATAAGAGCCTTTGAATCTGTTATAGCGCAATCTAACCTTTGTCATGAGTTCATTTGCATGAAAGCAGATAAGTAGGAGAAACATAATGGTGAAAGTTTGAAAGAAATCTGAGCAGTAATAAAGAGTTACATGTATGAATGTTTGAAATATGATATCATTACTAATTTGTGCCTGCCCCGTACAAAACTACATTCCGTATAATACCATGTTCTCATGTTTTCTTGTTGTACAGGGCGTATTCGTACCACTTTGGAAGTGACTGAGCCGGATGATGAGATGACAGTTCTATCTCTAAACCTTCTACCAGTCAGCCATACAACTGTACCAGGAGATGACAGGTATCAATTACTCGAAAGAAAAATCATTACTAAGATTTAAGCAGATTTTACTGTTCAAATTGGCAACAGTCATGTTTTCTTTCAACTCCATTTTTCTATTATAAAATATAATCTGTACTATATAATGTATAACTGAAAATATATGTTAATATGAATACATTTATAACTGCAAGAACATGTGGATTATATTTGGCAAGAGTATACACTTTGTTAAAGAAGTGTACCTATGGTAACATGTCTTGCCAATTTGAAGATATGGATGAAAAAAATTTGGTACAGTAAAAACAAATTTACGGTTTTGTTGTTGTTTTTGTTTTTGTTTAAGAGTACTGTAAATTAGCCTTCTAACTTAACAGTCAATATATATGAATCCGATGATCCAGGTAATGATATATCTGTAAATCCCTTCGAAACATTATGTATTAACTCTTATCATGCCATAAGCACTCGGCACAGTACAAACAATGGGCGTGAACAATAACTGCTATTACGAATGCGAGCAAACATGCATGAAGCACCGAAGCGGTAGCTCACTCGCATGAATAGAGCAGCCAATCGATAGCGTGCTTGCGTGTAAAAAGCACGATAACGATAGCGTGCATGCAGCCTTATGGCAAGATATGAGTTAAGCGCTATATAAAAGCGGAATATTATTATTGTTATTCATGTTTACATCACGCTAAATTCTCTAATCACTTTTTTTTTTACTAATCACAAAATTATTTATCCAGAACCTGTTTCCGGTTTGAAGCAGCATGGGATAGTTCCCTTCACAACTCAGTGCTTCTGAACCGAGTCACTCCCTATGGTGAGATGGTCTATCTCACCCTCTCAGGCTACCTGGAGGTGAGTCAACGTTCATTCTTTTCTGACTTATATCAAGCATCTCTCATCCTCCACTAATATACAAATAATACACAGCAGTGAGGGCATTAGTAAGAATTACCCGCACAAGGTACCTTTGGAACAGTCTAACACGCCTGAGGCGATAGCCGAGGGTGTTTGGACTGTTTGAAGGTACCGAGTGTGGGTAATTGGGATCAATTGGGCAAAAAGAATTTCCGTTTCGGTTTAATAAAATTTGGAGTGGACTATTAGGCTATTATTATTATGTCTGAACAAAATGATGTGAATTATTTGTTTTATAAGATTATGTTTTATTTGTTTTATAAAATGATGTTTTATAACATGATTTTACTAATGACCAGTCATTACCATTGGATAATGACCGGTCATTATTCAAATTACATGTTAGGCCAAATAAATGCCTGGTCACGTGTACGCTTTTAACCAATCATTTGATTAGGATCCACGTCATCATCTTATAATAGATTTTAATGCCACCACATAAAAATATTGCTATAAATATAAAAATGGAAATCAGATGGTGCAGGTGTTTGTAGGTTAACAAGATCTTCAATCTACATGGTAAGTTTCAAAACATTGTCGCTCCGTGGCTAAGATCCCAGGGGAGGGGCTGGAATATCCCTCTCCCCTGCTTGAATAGCACGGTCTTTTTCAGATTCAAGTGTAGTAGTTGCTTTGTGCAAGTATATGTACATTTTAGAGGAAGAGATGTTTTCTACATGTTACATTATGTGTATTAGTGGTACAGTCAAACCTGCTTTAGTGACCACCTGTCTACAAAGACCACACATTTTTTGTTTCCCTTGAAAAAGGTTTCTCATTGAAACATGTACTAAAGGAACCTGTACATAAAGACCATCTGCCTGTAAAGACCACTCATTTTGTCTCCCTTGGGCGGTCACTATAGACAGGTTTGACTGTACATGTATAACCATTTGAGATGTTGCCTATTTCATGTCACGTAGCTGGAGAACTGTGCCCAGTCAGCCTGCATCACCAAGGATATATGCCTTCAGATGTATGAGAGAGACGCTCGCATCAGCCCCTCACGCTCTCTCCGTAGCCTCTTTGGAAGCAGCTACTACAAGCCATCAGATAGGTATGTATCATAATGATATACACCCGTTTAAGGCCGCCATTTTAATTTGCGAGTAAACATTGCATCATCAATGTTTTCAGAATCGCATGTATTGTTCCGTCACTGCCTGCGCTGTGCGCTCACATCATATTGACATGGGCGCCATTTCAAATTAAAAGTAATTTGAAATGGCGCCAATGTCAGCGCATAAGCACTCTTGTAAATGTTAAAGGGTATATTACAGTATGCAGAAGTATGCATACTCCTCCAATTTAGTGAGTGGCTAAGATTTGGGAGAGTTTCATGCCACAAAGAGAATGAATCACAACTTTATTACAACGCTGAATTTGTGCTGTTCACAAAAGTTTCTTGTCATGAAACATGCTGATGTGTACAATTTGCCAAAAAATAAATGTTGGGAAATATTCTGGTATTACAGTATGAAACTTCCTCAAGCCATATGTGCTTTATGCACACAATTTGTTGAATTAGATCCGGTGTTGTGAAGATTTGTTCATATAAATCTTTGAAATTCTAGCATCAAAAATCTAAAGCAGATACATTAGAATGGTATGGTAAAAGTAAAAGAATTTATCATGACCTTTTATTAGAGGATGATAAATCTAGGGCATGGACAAATAAAATCTGATTTGAATACAGGAGCTTCACCTACCTATAATGCTTGCTCTCTCTCTCTCTCTCAATCATTATTCATTTCATTTTGTTACCATAGCAACAGCATCACCGGAGTTTATGAGATCTCTCTCTTGAGGTCTGCCGAGGCTCTCAGCCCAGGTAAGGTTTCCTAAGGTATCCTCACCTTGCATTTTCCTTCTCCTTCCTGAGTTGGAGATTCTCATGGTTAAATGGGCATACATTGACCAACAAGTGCATCTTCTGTTGCTCCAACATAAGCTCCAGGCCTTATTTTGTCAAAGAGAAAGGATTAGGATCAGGCCATTGGGAATTTGGTTAGCGGGTTAAAGAGATGGTTGAGTTCTGGGAAGAGGTGAAAAATAATTTGTGAGCATTACTCATTCTTATTATGCAAGTGTGGAAGAACATCAGTTAAGACATGTTCCCTGAAAAGCATGGCTCTTCAAATGCCTTCATATTCTAAATATGCATGTAACATCGTAAAAATCGGGGGGCCGGCTTTTTACGCCACGTGTTCGTGTAGTCCCATATACATCTTTCTGTGCAAGTGTTTGTAACTTTACCAAGACTTAGCCAAATTTCTTATCATTTTGATGATTCCAGAACCTTGCAATACACACAAATTCTTATATGCTAGATGATCAACCTTTTCTGGTCGGTTCCACACCGTTTCTTTCACAATGCAATCGCATGACCAGAACTCAACTTCATCTTTAAGTCAGGTTTATTTTTTGGTCCATGGTTGAAATTAAGAATATGGTTGGTATAGGATATCAACTGCTGAGCAATTGATGCTAGAGCATGTGTCATTATGACCTTTGTTTCATAAAAGGAGGCATTTTAAACACCGCAAAATTTGCATAGATACATGTACTAGCAAAATGGGTTATTTAATGTCTTTTTTATTATCAAGGAATGCATGAAATATTAAAGTTTATCTGTGACAATTTCTAGATTAAATTTATATATATCATCTTTTGAGGAATTCATGAATTTGAAATATTGGGTCAGTCTTTTATGAAGACTATCTGTATATTACAGATGAGAAGAAATGTTTTGATCTCGATGTCTAAAGGGTTAATACTGCACCATGGGAATAATTATGAATGAAAAGAAAAATATTGCCATATTGTATTGAATTCAGGGTGAAAGGGTCTTTGTGATAACTAAAGCTAACATTGTTCAAATAACAATTCTTTATTTTTAGGTATTGTCCTGCAATCCAAAATGAGGTTGCACTGTTATAGATTTTCTATTTGAAAGACTTAATTCAGCATGATATGTACTGTATGACACATAATTAAGACAGAGACTAAAAGGGCCTGCTTGTTTGAATTTGGAAGAGGGAAGCATCTTGTTTTCTAAGATTAACAACACTAAACTCAAGTTTGAATTTATTGCAATTGCACAATTAATCTCTAACATCCCATTATAACTGCATGTTCCTATTATAAAGATTTAAGACTATTGACAGAAATAGAAGAATGTTTCGTTCAAATAAGATTTATTGTAATTTTAATGCATGGACATGAAGGTGCATTATATTTTTAATCTGTGATTAAGGTGTACACATTATCTGAGCTATTGATGAGAAAAATTTCATTGTATTCTTATTGGATTGTGGCACATTATTATCAACTTTACTTTGAATAACTATCAACTTGTCATGAAAATACCAATTTATTAAATATCTGTAGTTTTGATATGGATTTTAACCCCAAAAGCTTAGATGTATAATTAAAGACTTTTGTTCAAATTATGCTCCTAAACTTCACTGCCTTGAATATTTGTCTGAACTTCCATCAGTTCATTACGTTTTCAAAATTCTCTTCAAAATGTTTAAGGATATCATTATTTGTTTCAAATTGATATTAACTTTTATCATAAGTCTTTACTGCACTGTTATCCTTTGCAATATATTTCAAAATTATTAACAATATATTTTTATTGGATTTAATTTGCAATTCTGCAAAGAGGCATTTTTACTCTTTTTTTTATAGCACTACTTATCTTTCTATTCACCCTTGCAATATTATATTACATTTTCCACCCTGCATTTCATGTCTCATAATTTACTTCAAAAGATACTCTGCAAGAGAAAAATTGCTTTAAAACAGTGTATTTTATTATAAATATTGATACATATGTTAATGAATTTCAATTTACTTGTTATACAGGATAGAATAGAGCCAAACTTTTCTACCACAATGTTTTTTAAACATATAGTGTTGATCAAACTTTAAACAAATATATTTACATATTGGGTTTACGTGATAGAGTAAGGGTGAAATACCTTCTTTTAATGTATTTTTTGTTCAAACATGGATTAAATTTGCTCATGAATTTTCACCACATTGCCATGCAGACATGTGGCAGTGGATAACTTGGGGAAGAAATGGTATGACATGACAATTTAATCTTCCTCTTTAATAGCCTCCTCTTGGAATTAATGAACCCATCTAGAATTGAGACTGCACTCAGCCTAGGCATGCAACTTCTAGGGATGGGCGTGTCCAAATATTTTCCAAGGGCATGGTCAAAGCTTTCACGAAGCGACAAAATACAACTTTTTTGTAGCGAAGTCAAACCTTGAGTTTAAATGTCTTGTGGGATTTATCAAACTTTTATTCAGTTTTGGGCGTGAATCTTCATACAAATCTATAAATTGTTGCCTTAATTGTGAAATCTTTTAACAATGTGTGTTTAAACAAAATCATAAGTTCCTTTCATTAAAGCCGGGAAAATACTTGTAGATTAAGTCCGATCATGATTTTATAAAATGCAGATAAGATATTTTGGCAGAAAAACACCTTGATAAAAAGAGGCAAGTGTCAATGTTTAATTTAGGGATGTATATATTTATTTGAGAATTCGAGAATACATGCAATTTAGATTATAATTGACAGCCCGAAATCAGAACTTTTTAAAAAGATGTCATGTTCTTGTTGCTTAAATGACAAGAGTAACCAAATTTAGTCAGGAAAAAAAAAAGCATCTAAGACTTATTATCAATTGTAATGTTATTTACTGCTTAGTATATAATGTCTTTCATTGTATACAATCATTTGATTTTCAATCTAGATTATTCTAATGATAAACTAATAGACACTTGGAGAAGATATATCTAGGACAAAGCTTTCATTTTGGGTCACAGTACAATAAATTGTTACTCTTATCAGTAAAAACTTTAAAGATATTTGGACATGCCCCATTCCTATGCTCCAAAACACATTTCATCCCGTCCTCGTAGATGCCCTTGTTACCATAGAAAAGAATGACATCTCTCGAGATGGGTTGATTAAGAACGACTTTCTTCCTTCCATTGTTATTTCTTCATTCACCATTCATAGATCTCTTGTTTCTTTAGACACATCCAGTTTCCCCTCTCATTCATTGTCTGTCAAACCAATTTTTTGTCACAATTTTCCCCCTTTTTATTTTGGGCTGATGTCTATAAATGTGATTTGTATTTTATATTTATGTTGTTTTTCTTTAACACCGAGATATTCATTGAAAAATATTTTTAAAAATTAGCATTTATGGAATGTTCTTGTTTTGTCGTGTATGACAGGCACTCGCTTAGCGTCAGATTTTGAAGGTATTTTTGCCTGCTACATTTTTGCCAGAATGTCCTCCAGTTGTCCACTGTCCTAGAGTATCCATCGTCACTATTAAAGTTTGTCATCACTTGTAAACTAAACCTCACATCGTCTTTTAAATTGGCAACAGAAAAATGTTCAGATTTTGTTTCCTCACAAGATATTCCTTCAGGTAGAAATTCATTAATTGATGAATATTAGCTTCTCAGAGGTTCAGTACAAGAACTACTCCTTTCCTTTATACACTTTATCTCATAAAATTATTTGGGATAGCCAACAAGAGAAATGGGGATAAAAGATGTTTGAAATGGAAAATACTGGTTGTTTGGACTGAAATACAACTTTTAAACAAAAATGTACAAAATATACAGATTTAATTGAAATTTATTGAAATATTAGTATTTTGGGAATGAAGTTGCCAGAGGCTGATGGAAAAAATTGATGAATTGGACTCAAGGACAGTGGATTAAGTGATAATATTTGTGATATTTATTACAAAAGTGGCTTATTATTGGTCTTTTATTGCTGTATCAACATTGGACCAGTCAATCTCATACATTTGTCTTCTTTTTCTCTCCATCATTTCTTTTTAATATTCTCCCTTTTTGTTACCTCATTCGCTTTTATCTATTCTTTTCAATGTTAATTTAACCTGTTTATGTTGCTGACCCATCATTTAAACACAAAATGATATTAATTTCATGATTCATATTTTTATTTAAATTCTGATTCATTTGGATATATTCTGTTTTTGTTTTTTATTGGTTTTGTGTCGTTAAAATCCATTTGATGACAAAAACACACTGAATCCCCTTTTGGCAGGCAAGTCATTCAGTCAATATGATCTGCGGGAATTATTGGAGTCCACCTCCCCTCACCATCACATGACCTTGTCCCCTCCTAACATGAGTGGTAAGATCCAAGTCCATGCTAGTCTTCTGCTTCCAGACCCTCTCACTCTTCAATGTGTTTTTCTGTTACTTGTCGCATAGCTCTTTATTCTTTAAATATAAATCGCTTTCTTGTATGTACCAGACTTTCCTGCAAGATTTCAATAGTTATTCCAATATAGTGGATGCAAATTTGTTTGGTATGGTATATATTTGTATATTCCTTTATTTTCTGTCCCTTTTCGTCTCCTTTTCGAAGTAAACTTGTATTTAGCAAACATCTTATACAAAGATTAAAGATAATTTTGTAATGTGTAATTCATGATTCTTCATATGCATGATTAAATAGAAAGATGAATGACATCACAATAAAGATTAAAACTCATGTATCATAGTAAGATATTACACCATGAAAGTATTCAGCAGGTTTATGTGGTTAAATAAGTTGACAATATCTAAACCTGAAATAGACAAAGGCAATTTTAACAAATCAACTACTTTCTTGTGTAAGAAAAAAAACACTCAAAAGTAGAATTTAAGCAAAGAAAGCAATCAAAATGTATCTAAAAATCAAATGGTTGCCTACATTCATCATGAACCCGCTACAGTATACAATTAGATTATAGTTTTCTGTTTCTATTTTCTGTGACACCTACTGTTTATTTAAAGAACTCTCACTCAGCAAATCATTTCTTCTTCACAAAAGCACCAAACTATGAAGCAATATTTTTTGTATTTGTATTTGTATCTTTTTTTTGCTAATGTTTTTTTCTTCTTCAATACTTTCATGTTTATCTACAGTGTAAATGACAAAATGTTTGCACTAAGTAAATAAATATTAGTAGTGTTTTAAAAACATCAATTATTCTTGTTCAAATATATATTTTTAATGGCCGTCATGGGGTCAGGAGCTGATCGCCAAGTGCCTCAGGCTATTTAATATTAATTTAATTTTAAAGCCATCTGAATAGTCAGGGGTGAACTCTATTTATTCCAGCTTTGGAATACTGTTGAGATTTCCTGACTTTGTTTTTATTTTCCTGCAAATATATATTTATTTCTTTTAGTTGAGTTTTCCTGACTTCGTTTTTATTTTCCTGCAAATATATATTTATTTCTTTTATTTCAAATTAGTTTTTCTGAAAGATATCTCTATAATTTTTGTTTTGTCTGTTGAACCATTGCTACGTTTTGTTAATAATTTAAAAAAAAACTCATTTTGTTTATTTCTGATAGACATTTTCTTCTTTCCTTTTCTCTGCTTATCTTTTTTTCATCTGTTGAGCTTATTTTCTTTTCCTTTCCTTTCCTTTTCTTGCAAGATTGCAATCTGCAGTATCTTAAAATATTAGATTTTGCCTTCTTTATCTCTGTCTATTTCTCTGCGTTACTTTGTTCTTTTGTAATTTTCTTCTGATATTTGGCTCATTTGTTTTTAAAATTCTTCTTGCTCATTCTCTCCTCATCATATTTTTTCTTCTCTTTTCTTTGTCCTTATCTTTTGTTTGAAGCTGCTTTTCTCTCCTTAGTTTCTTTTATATTTCTTTTAGTAGTTCCATTCCTATTTCCTCTGAATTATTTCCTTTTTGATTCTCCACTGTGTTTCATAACTGTTTTTATATTTTTCCTATCACTGTTCTAAATCTATCATTACATACACTTTACCAATCATTTTCCTTCATCTTTTATATCTATTTTCTATTTCTTTGTGTGCTCTGCTATCTTTATGAAATCTCTTTGTAAAGTGATTTTTCTTGATACATTCCTTATCTGCCTTTCCAACTTTTTCTACTTGTCTGTTCTGATTAATTTCTCCCTATCTTATCATTCTTGCTTTCTTTTCCATCTATGTCTTTATTCTTTTATCCTGCCTTCCCTCTCTCACGTCTTCTCTATCAGTGTAAATTTGACATTCTCGAACCTTGAGATAAACATCTCATTTTAGCATGAAATTTCTCCAAGAAATCTCTCCAAGAATCAATTATCTAGCGGTGATAATCCAAGTACATGTAGATGCACTTAAACTTTTTGAACACATTTAAAGCATAGTGCTTTTTATTTTATTTTCAATTTAGCAAATCATGTTCTGTTACTTTCTGCTTCTTTTTGTTTCCGTGCTTGATCTTGGACTGACTTAATGTAAGGGGAGGTGGACCTCCTACAGTGTCATTACATATCCCATTTAACTTCAGTAAATTATACAGAAAAAAATAATCAAAATGCACTTGACATATATAAAGTCCTACAACTTTTCTTTCCAACTTGCACATAAACTTTCAACTATTTGAACTTTTAAGCTGTAATTAATCAATTTTCCAGTTTCCAAATTCATATTTATATCTTTTTCACACATATGCATCTTGGTTCTTGATATGATTATCTATCTAACTTCTAAAAGTTTTAATTGGTTGAGAAAATACAATGTAAATAAGATTTGCATCCCCACAGTTGACAAGTTTATGAAATTGAAATTTGGTTCAGCACTATATTCTACTTTTAATTCATGCAAGTTCACACTGTGACAAAACAAACACTACTTTAATCATAGCTTTAAACAAATCTTGATATTCACTTGTCTATTAATTTGTAAGAGTAAAGTACATGAAACACCCTGTCATCATCATAGTCACCATGAACACCCCCTCCTCCCCCTCCCAATGTCACAAATTTGCACACCCATGTGGATAAGAACACCACACAGTCACTGCACTTTTTTACTACAAATTTCACATGTCTACATGTCTAAAAAAATAAAAGTTGGTCAATCCATGTGAATATGAACACTACACACTGCTTTAAAGTTTCAGCATTGCTATGTCACTTGTCTCAACATTGTCATGTCTGCAGCTTATGTACACAATCATGGATGAAAACAAATGTATAGAGCATAAATTATAGTCGACAATATGAGTCAAAGATTACTGGTGTTAGAATTTTGCAAATAAATAATTTGGAAAGCTCAGTGGATACGGATCTCAAATACATGTACATGTTTTTGTTATCATTTAATGATATTTCTTGATAAAAACAAAATTTACCAAACTAACATTTTGCTGCTGTCATGCGATTAAAATCATACACACAGATCTAGACATTGGATTTCTTCCAAGTTTATTGATTTATTTCTGTTATTTTTTCGACTGCATGGAAATTTTCCTCCTGCATTTTGATTCAAATTTTCTAATGGCAGTGGCTGGCTGAATAAAGAACACTGTTCATGCATGAGTTTGTTATTCAATCAAGTTATTGGTTTCCATTTTACATATAGATATCGTTGATGGAGAGTTTAACGGATATTTGAAACAATTCTTGATACAAACATACAATGCTCTTGACTCTCTATCGATGGTATACTCCAGTACAGTATCATATTGATCGATCGTGATGATTGTTGAATGCAAGTAGATTATCTAGTTTTCATCTGTATTATGTGCATGTGCATGGGAATGTCAACTTGAAATGATTTGATATGTAATGTACTGTATATGCATGTAAGATAAATACCTAAATATTAATGGTGCTTGAAGTTCGGTGTTAACTGAGGTGTTAGTGCTAAGTATGGATTAACCTAAACCTTAATCTTAATATTAATTAATAATAATAATAACACCTTATAAAAGATTGCACTTCTCATTGTTGGCCTTTTACTGATGCATAATTTGGTTCCATTTTGAAGGAACAAGCTGTCGGGAGGTATTTTAGTTGTTAAAGAAAAGTGTCCAACTGCTTGAAGATTTTGCAAAACTTTTGGATGTGGTTCAGGTTCTGATACAATAATGTAGAAACTAACACCTAGTTAACACATAATTTGAAGCACCAAGTATTGCATGCAATAATATTTCTATACACTATGCATTTTGTTTCAATTATTTTTCAGAATTATGTATAAGGCAGGGTAGATAGACCATTAAAAAAAATGTGTTTGCAGAATTACTTAAAATTCGCTCATGACATGCTATGCAATATTGATAATGCAAATGCTTTGTTAGAGCTTTGTTAGAGCTCCCCCAACATAGCATCATTTAGACATTTGAATGATTGATTGATGCCAGCAACACAGAGGCTTAAAATTAAGGCTAAAATTTCATGTTGGTACACAAGCTTATGGACTCATCCTATCACCTAGATTACCAAGACTGCTAGGCTCAAACAACATAAATCCATGGTTAATCACAATTAAACCATCTAAAATGGGTTACATATGCTGCATACATCAGATATGAAAAATGGTCTATACACCTGATACACCTACATTGGATGAAGGAGAGATTTAAAGTGATAATTTGCAAAATCATACTCATTATGTAATATACCCATCAGAGAAAAAATGTTCAAGTCTAAATCAGACTTTACTGCCTGAAACCAAATAAAAGAACATTTGAATAATATACAGGTCATTGGTCAAAGGTCATCAGTTATTTAGTAAAAAGCCAATAACTCATTTTCACCACTTCAGATTGACCACCTACCTCCATGTACATGCTTGATTAAGAATCACTCAACCTGCTTCCCAAAGGTTGCGTAAATGCAAAGATACGATTATACAACTATAAACATTTTTGTTTTGACAGAAAAGTTTATTGACCTATCATTTCAAATTGGGTTCATTGCACTTTGCAGGCACTCAGAGGAGGATGAGGAAGGTGATTGACACATCCGGGACGTACGTCCGAGGGGAGGAGAACCTGAAGGGATGGAGACCCAGGGCCGACTCCCTCATCTTGGACCATCAGTGGGAGCTGGAGAAACTCAACAGATTAGAAGAGGTAGGGAGTAATGCAGTGTTAGATTAAAAGGGGGTGGGGAGGAGAACCTGAAGGGATGGAGGCCCAGGGCCGACTCCCTCATCTTAGACCATCAGTGGGAGCTGGAGAAACTCAACAGATTAGAAGAGGTAGGGATTAATGCAGTGGTAGATTAAAGGGTGGGTGGGGAGGAAAACCTGAAGGGATGGAGACCCAGGGCCGACTCCCTCATCTTAGACCATCAGTGGGAGCTGGAGAAACTCAACAGATTAGAAGAGGTAAAGGGATTAATGCAGTGGTAGATTAAAGGGTGGGTGGGGAGGAGAACATGAAGGGATGGAGGCCCAGGGCCGACTCCCTCATCTTAGACCATCAGTGGAAGCTGGAGAAACTCAACAGATTAGAAGAGGTAAAGGGATTAATGCAGTGGTAGATTAAAGGGTGGGTGGGGAGGAGAACCTGAAGGGATGGAGACCCAGGGCTGACTCCCTCATCTTAGACCATCAGTGGGAGCTGAAGAAACTCATCAGATTAGAAGAGGTAGGGATTAATGCAGTGGTAGATTAAAGGGTGGGTGGGGAGGAAAACCTGAAGGGATGGAGACCCAGGGCTGACTCCCTCATCTTAGACCATCAGTGGGAGCTGGAGAAACTCAACAGATTAGAAGAGGTAAAGGGATTAATGCAGTGGTAGATTAAAGGGTGGGTGGGGAGGAAAACCTGAAGGGATGGAGACCCAGGGCTGACTCCCTCATCTTAGACCATCAGTGGGAGCTGGAGAAACTCAACAGATTAGAAGAGGTAAAGGGATTAATGCAGTGGTAGATTAAAGGGTGGGTTGATTAGCTCCCTTTTAAACGGTATATATTAATCTTGCACCTAAAACACTTTAATAAACTAGAAATCTTTGATATATCCATCTGTGTGGCACAGGGAGATAATTCATGTGGCATATATAGAGTTTATGTACTGGGGGAGGAGGGGGAGGCAAACTCGCCCCTGCTCACCCCCCTTCCAATAGTCGTGTGTCCCCTAATTGTATCATTTTGCTCATCTCTGTCACAGAATCCAGTGTACACAGGTAATACACTTATATACATGGATAGGAAAGTGAAAAGTATGCAGCAGACCTGCCGCAGACCTGCCGCAGATCTGCCGCAGAGAGTATGCCGAAGTATGCGGCAGAAAGAAATTTTGCTGCAGACTTGCCGCATACCAGTATGCCACAGGAACAGTCTGCGGCAGATCTGCAGCAGGATGAAATTTTGCTGCAGACTTGCCGCATACTAGTATGCCACAGGAACAGTCTGCGGCAGATCTGCGGCAGGATGAAATTTTGCTGCAGACTTGCCGCATACTAGTATGCCACAGGAACAGTCTGCGGCAGATCTGCGGCAGGATGAAACTTTGCTCCAGACTTGCCGCATACTAGTATGCCACAGGAACGGTCTGCGGCAGGGCGAAACTTTGCTCCAGACTTGCCGCATACCAGTACGCCACAGGAACAGTCTGCGGCAGGTCTGCCACAGAAAAGTGGGAAATTATTCAGTCTGAAGGACATGCAGTACCATATGAGGTTGCAGGCTGAGCCCATGATCTTGTAAATTCCTGTGTCAATGGGACTTTAATAGGACTTCAGATGGTTTCAATTGGTCCAGATTGTCCCTATTGGGCCCATTGGCCCCATTGGCCTATGCCCCATTAGACTTTAATGGGACCCCAGTTGGCCTGAAGTTGGACTTCAATTGGTCCAATTGAAACCAATTGAAAACCTTTTAAAGTCTATTGGGGCAGATTGGTCCAATTGAAATCCCATTAAAGTCTAATAGGGCCAATTGAAACCAATCATCTCATGCATATTCATATTACTTTACACGTGTGACAGAAAAATACATTTATCATGATTTGTTAAGCAAATGAAGACAATGCACATCATTTTTGTGATTTCTATTTTCCTTTTGCCATTATTAACCAATAGATTATTTTGTCTGATCATGTTACAATTACATTCACGTTTTAGCAATAGATATATTGATTATATGATTATACTAACCAAGAAACAATATACATATTTAGTATATATATGTGTACGAGCCTGTGTCACTTTAAATGTTACTCTTGAATACACTTCAAATGATCTATGTGATGGAGTTAATACAATTGAGAATAGAATATACCTAATTGGTAACATCGATATATATTGGTATTACCTAATTGGTAATATCGATATTGCCAATATTGATTATGAAGTATCAATCAGTTTATCACTCGTTCTTCTACATGCATACTTTATTGCCACGTACTGAATATGATAGAGTATGCGGCAGGTCTGCAGCAGGTCTATATGAGATATGTATATTCATGATGTAGAGTCTGCGCAGACCTGCCTAAAAGTAGTATGCGGCAGGTCTCCAGCAATTCTGCGACAGACCTGCCGCAGACTCTTCATCATACTGAAAGAGTATGCGGCAAGTCTGCGGCAAGTCTGCGGCAAAACTAATTTGCATGTGAAAAAGATGACTGTCTGCGGCAGGTCTGCTGCAGATCTGCGGCAAGTCTGCCGCAGGAGTATGCGGCAGGCTCATTTCTTTCCTATGGGTGTACATGTAGGCTTATTTCAGTCCATGGTACAGATGTAATTTATACATTTACCCCATTGGTAACATGAGGCCAATTTATTATTTCAGAAATTTCAGTATATTCTCCTTTTAAAATTCAAAGTACCTTTTTCTGCTCTTGTATTTGTTTCCAGGTTGAGAAAGCGCGCCATTCGCTCCTCCTCCACGACAAGATCGCTCAGGAGCAGTACAACACCCGCAGCCTCTCCATGGAATCATCCGTCACAGGGGACAACGTAGCGGCCTCCAACATGACGCAGTCCGATACGCTCTCATCCATGGACAGCGCCGTCTCTGCGGACGAGGCAGCAGGAGGCGCGGCCAGCAACGAGCCCCTTAGGGGTCAGGAGCTGATCGCCAAGTGCCTCAGGCTACTGACGCAGAGCCAGCTACCCTTACGTAGCCCACCGGCTGTGAAGGTATGGGATGGGCTGTGGTTCAGTGTGTAACTCGTTTTGAAAGAGACGTGTATCATGCATATACACTGTACATGAGACAAAAGTCGGCAGTCCTCTCTTTGTTCCATTCTATTAGTTAAAGGTATAGACCAGTTCTGGTCATGCGATTGCATTGTGAAAGAAACATTGTGGAATCGATCAGAAAAGGTTAATCATCTAGCATATAAGTATTGTTGTGTACTGCAAGGATCTGGAATCATAAGAAATTTGGCCCAGTCTTGGTAAAGTTACAAGCACTGTACACAGAAAGATGTATATTGGAATACGCGATATCTATCCAGTCCGGATAGATATAATAATTTACCAAATATATCAATTAGAAGGCGGTTTCCCGGCAAAATTTGTATCATCATGTATTAGTCAAAACATATTCTTTGCCTTGATTGGTAATAAGAGCTTCCATTTCATTTTTTGAGAGTGGGGACGTTTCCGAAAATGGTCTATACCTTTAACCAATGATGATAACAATTTCAAAAGTTTATACCACTTTGTAGATGATTACCGTAGTTGAATAGTGTTATGTCATTAATGATAGTAATAATGATAGTTGGATAGGGGATACAAGGCGCTGTCCCTTTAGTTTATCTGATTTATTCTGATTTTGTTCATCCCTCTACCTCTCTTTCACTTTTCTTTCTGTCTTTCGCTCTCACTTTCCCCCATCCAGCAATCAGCCGACATCCCACAAGTCAGCCTCCAAGTGACAGGGGCCGACTCCCCGCCCCAGATCGAGACCCCCACCCCCCGTAGCCCCTCCAAGTGCAACGTCAACGAGCAGAACAAGTCTCTAGCCTCGTCCCTTCCGGACCTCCGCTGTCTCTCCCCCACCAGCAGCCGCAAGATACCCATCCCTACCGAGCTGCCGGGCATCCAGAGCTCTGCCGATGACTGCACCTCCCCCACGGGCGGGGCGGGGTGCGGGGACGGTTTCGGGAAGAAGTTGAGGGGCGGACTCCGCCCTCTTTATGTTCCAGAGGTGGAGGAGATCAGAGTGAGGTAAGGAGGACTTCTCAGCATTTAAAATTGAATAAAAAGCCCCACTGCACTACTTGTAGCTACTTGCTCCCTCTACATGTATATAGAAAACAATGCCTAATCGGTGACCATTGGTCCCCCATGATCCTCTTTTTTTTCTTATGTTAATTGATAGCTGAGTTTATGAAATAACCACCTGTCCCGTGGCCTTGCTGGGCGGTCTAATCCCTCCCAACCAAACTAGTACAGACGGCCTGTAAAATTGAGTACATTGACTACTGACTTCTTTCAGTCCCATAGACTCAGTACAGGATTCAACTGTTCCGGGAGGCAATGAGTTAACACATTGATGACCAAGGTTAACGACATACAGTCTAAACTCATTTAGATTGCATTTTATATGAAAGAAAAAAAGAACTCAGTGATTGATATTATTAATTTGACTAATTCAGACTCGGGATAAAACTATTATGTGTGTATGTACAGTTGACTCTGCATAATTCAAATCTGTTGGGACTGCAAAATATAGTTGACATATGCAGTGTTAGAAAGTGTATAGGAAGTGTTACTTAGGAACTCTAAACAACACATGTTCGACATACTTTGGTTTAAAAAAGTTGCTTTGACTTGTGCGATATTGAGTTATGCAGAGTTAGTTGTATATGAAAGAAATCACTTGGAAATATGACAAGGACAGAGCTTAGATTTAATTTATCTGATTTATCTTTTTTACTTGAATTTAAACGACTGCCAATACTCTTTAAAGTCCATCACATTATTCCGAGTATTATAGCAAGTTATACTACTGTGTTGCCTTCACAAAACACTCTGCCATTTGTAAAAGAGAAAAGAGAAATTGTTTGAAACAATACTAGGTATGACCTACAATATCTATGTATCTCACCTTTTGAACAATATAAATTATAGTCTCTGCATGAAAGTGTAACTTTGGCCTTGCTTTTGTTCTGTTCTTGTTGTCAATTTTATTTATTTCCATAGAATTGCTTTCATTTATTTTCATTTCCTTATCTGTCTTTTAATTTTAACTTTCAAATTTGATTATTCTTTTTTCTCTGTTCTTCTTGTTATTAGCGCTGGCTTAAGGTACAGTGTAGCCTCAATATAAAAGTGATTTTGTTGCAGTGCTTGAGTTATTTTGGTTTCTTTCAATGTTTTGTTTGCTTTTATTCATGATAATATGTAGCAGTTCTAATAAGATTAGAAAGTGACGTATAAAAGCGAGATTAAAAGCATGTGCCAGAAGATACATGTAGCTCATGATGATAATACCATTTCTTAATTTGCACCTAATCACTGTCTCATAAAGTAATCATTATGACTATATATTGAAAACTGAAAGTTTTCATAAGTTATTTTAATCTTTTAGCTAGTATGGTTACCGTAGTTACAGCAAAACCACAAATTAAGACATTGGTTGGCTATTGGACTTTGAACATTAACTGCTATTAACTGCCAAAAAAAAATTGCTCACTGCTTTGAAGTTTCTAGCATAAATATGACATCAGCTCATGTGGCAAAACTTAGTATAAACTGTTCAAAAACTTAACTCTTTTTCCTCATGTACATTTTTATATGGTTTAATCTTTGGCACTAAAAAATTCTACATCTAGAGCTAAACCTCAAAATGTTAAACTTTGCCCCTAGTGCTGGGCCATATTAATTACTTGCTGTGCTGTGGGATTTAATAGTATTGATCTCTAGTCTTAATATTGATCATACTTTGTGTGTTATATGGTTTGTTTTTAATTTGAGTGTACACTTTATAACAGAAAGAGATGTTCAACTTGTAGGTAGACATCTTTGTTGTTGTTGTTGTAAGTACATGTAATTGTAGTTATTTTAACAACTACAAGTACATGTACATGTACATATTTCATTTCACTTTCTACCGGTACACATAATGCCTACATAGGAGCTACAATGTATATATGTACATGGTATTTTGAAAAAGAGTGCTGTGTTAGGGATTTGCAAGGAAAATGTGGGATTATCCTTTTCTTATCAAATGAAATAAAAACAGGAATAAAAATAGCTACATCTAGCTCATTGATAATGCCGACACCAGCTTAGTTGGTTGATACATATAACGTACCAGTATTTGCTTTTTTTCTCTCAAACTAATCAATGCTGCTTGCTTTATCCTATTTTGATAACAAAGTTTTAAGGGCACTTATGCATGAAAGCCATCTTTCATTTCATTATGTGTCTACAAATGTACTAACATTAACATTGCAGTGATTTATATCATAGTGTGATGTGTTTCTATTAAAGATAATAAAAAGTAAGATACATGTACACCTGCCTCATTGACAATAATGTTCCTCACATTTTAGACAAAGCTTTAAAAAAGTGCATGTAAATGAATTTGAATGTGTAGTGATATTGAAAAACAGTCTATGACAGGTAGCTAGTCATCATCATGGTCGGAAAAGGGCACTTTTGTAGCTACCAAATTGGCAATGCTTATAAAACTTTGCTTTGGTGTGTTAGCGCAGACTGTATTTTACCGCTTTAAAAAACTTTTGGTGACCAGCTCCTAAGCTGAAATCGGAATGACAATATGGCTAAAAAAATAAGGCTGATGGAAGTGTAGTCTACAATCCATAGATCCATACGATCAAGATTTGTTAAGGTACAGAATAGGATAGTTATATAATTTGCCTTGCATGATACTGATCATGGGTTTCAATACCTGCATTGTCTCATTACAACCTCCTTGTTGGGACTTCATTTATACAAGCTCTAATTTGATATGTGTTTTAAAGCCCCTTGGCACTACTTATACATTGTAGCTACTTCCGCCATCTATATAGCAAACAATGCCTACTCGGTGCCTGTTGGTCCCCCATGATCCCATTTTTCTTATGTTAATTGAGAGCTGATTTGATGAGATAACCACCTGTCAGTGACCTTGCAGGGAGGTCTAATCCCCCTTGCCAAACTAGTACAGACAGCCTTTAATTTTTTTTATTAAGATTGTTAAATCGAATTGTAAATAATTTTGTAGGGGCAAAAATTACTGAATCCAATTCTAATTGTTAATTATTCATACTGAATCTATTTCTAATTATCATTATCATTTCTTTCACAGTCCGGTCGTTTCTCGGCGCGGCTACCTGAACTTCCTGGAGGAGAAGACCGCGGGCTGGGTGACGCGCTACGTGGTGGTGCGCCGCCCGTACGTCTACATCTACAACAACGAGAAGGATCCCGTGGAGCGCGGCCTGATCAACCTTGCCACAGCCAGAGTAGAATACAGCGAGGATCAGCAGGCTATGCTTAGGGCAAGACATCTCAGCATTGTCGTTAGTCTTCATGTCCCTACTGTTTCTTATCCTAATCACCCTGTAGTTTAGACTACTAATCTCTGCGAAGAACAACCAATCACCAAAAAGATCTTGATTACTTTTTATGTTGCAAGAGATGAAATAACCCCTTGGAAAACTATATTAGATATTCAAATTGTTAATGATTTCACGTCAATGCAGGCACAGATGCTAGGTCAGGCTTAACTTCTGTTTGCATGGGTTGGCATAAGGGTGGGTTGATTAGGCAAGTTCAGCCCCGACTGAGTCTCCTTGGGCCGCGTCACGTTTTAAGTATTAAGCTCATGTTTTGAATTTACAGCTACATGTTTAGTATACATTATTAAACCCACTAAAAAAAAAATGCTTTTTGGTGATTGGTTGTCTTTGATTAATTATTTTAATATTATTATTAATATTATTATTATTATTATTAATATTATTATTATTATTATTATTAATATTATTATTATTATTATTATTATTGAATTTGAAAGCATACTGAGGCATATATTTCCAGGCTTTTTATCAAAATTTCTACATGGATTTATTTTTAATCCTTGTCACTTAGGATGAAAAGTCAAAATTTTCTCAGCACACATACAGACCAAAAAAAGAAAAGAAAATGCAAACAAAATAAAACAAAACATGTACAAATCAAATTGTTTTGCTAATGTCAATATTCAAACATTCTTTTTTACAATTTGGCATCTGATTTAATTATATTTTCTTAATGACATCTGTGCTTTAACATGTAGCTTCTCTGGGGGTATAAAGATCAAAATTGATATGCAATACAGACGGTTTGGGTATTAAAGAATTTGAGAAGCTGATGTCAAAACTAAATGTTAGTGTTGGAATCTGCTCATAACTTAATTTCTAAGACTGTGTCTATGTACGTCATTGGGGCTACTTAGTTTACATACATCTTGATTATTGGAACTCTCAAAGTGCATTGAAAATCTAGAAAACAAAGGAGAAGGCTTTCGATAAATGAATTATCTTTTGATTTATCCATCCTCGATACTAATTTTTACTATTAAGAATAAGAAGAACTTTCTTCAAGTTTTTTTTTGTACTAATTCTAACAATATAAATTCTGCAAGAGGTCAGTTTGAAAACTCTTTCATCATAATGAAAATATCAATGTCATCATGAAAGCTAATTGCATGTTGTTACTTTGTATTTTAATTAGTCTGTGATATAAATCCCCCTGTGATCCCATACCCAATTTCTACATGTATGTGTGTATTGAATGTTGTGTACTTAAATTGCATGAAATATATTGCCTGTTTCACCGTCTGTTGTTGCAAGCAATATGTTAAATGATTGAAATAAATTCAGAACTATACATTTTTTAAAAGCCCAGTATGAAACCAATAACCATTAGTAAGAAAAAGCAGCATAGAATCACAATTTAAAATTATTAAGTGATTCTATACTAACCATCACCCTAAAATACTGTTGATTCATCAATCAATTTATTTGGTAATGAGTGTTTCTCTTTATTTTGCTATAAATTTAATATTAAAAAAACTATATATATACAAAAATTGAAACTCCAAAAGATGTAATGTAATCTTAAATTATGTTAAGAGGATGTCATTGTATCAATTGCATGCTTTCATTGATTTTCTCTTTTCTCATTCTCTTGCAATGTGTTTTTGCTAGTTTTCTACTTCACATCACACTGAAGAGAAAGGTTGTTGGCATTGAGCCATTAAGCACAAGTTTGAACAATTCTATAATCAACAGTTTCTTATTAAGTTTGACACATGCATGAGCATTGACACTTGTTTTAATTCACACCAAACTGGCCATAAAAATAATCATTTAAAAGAGAATATTGTGCTTTACTTTGGTTTAGAAGTCTAAACATCTAGGGCATTTAAAGTTAATTGTTTGATACTTCATTATGGGAAAAAAAAGGTTTATATCCATCATGCACATGGAGATGAAGAATATGTTAGTGCTCGCCTTATTGTCCACGCTTGCTTTGAGCCACATTTTTTTTCTCATCATGCATTATTATCTTTATTGCTCTTCAGTGAAAAAATAAAAATCAAACAACCAAATGACAAGTTCGTAAACATATATAAGAATGTGTTTATAAATATGTTAATTTGTTCTAGTGACTGTCTTCAAGTATTTCTGTGCCCTTCATGTTTCCTAATTACATGGAGTAAAATTGCAAGTTGTTATTTTTTCAATCAAATGTAGTCTGCGATGCGGATAGTTTTGAGCTATTAATAAGCCGGCTTGAAGCTGGTCGGATTGAAATGATCAGTGCTTTTCTACATGCCCTCAAGAGATGTAGAAGTTGACAAGTAAGAGGGCATATATTTTTTAGTTATTCTGTGAATGACACTGCATTGGCACTAAAGCTGGTTGCTTTAAAAAAATCTGACACCATCAGTTAACAAACCGAGGGGGATTAGGCAGGTAGATATGTGTGTACCCTCCTACCCGATCCCTACTGCCAAGGAATAACCTTGTTTATCCGGTTGTGATAATGTTTAGATTTATTAACACATCCTATTGAAAGTTGGAATTCCACATGTGCTGCCCTCTATTCTTGCATAGGTCCTATAATTATGGGTCATAATGGGTACTTAGTGCTTGAAGATAAAGTCACTGACAATTCAAACATGTTTGGTTACTGTGGTGTTCTTATCAACCCCCTCCCTCTCTTCTCTTTTACCCAACAGACACCAAACACATTCTCGGTTTGCACCAAGTACCGAGGGTTCCTGCTTCAGACCCTTGGGGACAAGGATGTCTTCGACTGGCTCTATGCCTTCAACCCTCTACTTGCCGGCTCCATCAGGTAATTATTATTTATTTGATTTGATTTGATTTGATTTGATTTATTTTTCCACTCAAATATCCACAAATTAAAATAACATATATAAACCATACAGTATTACAATAAATAATAAAACAAATTAATTTCTTTCTTCCTATACATATTCAGCTTATCATATCCTACATTTATGTTTATTTCCTCATTAAAATTCACTGTCTCCTATCTGTGTATCTCTGTCAGTTTTCCTCAACATTCTCTCACTTGTTCTAACATCTAATCACATTCTCTCTCTCGATATTTGTTTTTCTTCCCCATCTGTCTAATATCACATTTATTATAGGGGAGTATGATTGGTAGGAGATAATGCTATTGATGATTGTAATCTGTCATATTAGTTACTGTAGTCTTTTGTTCCATTTTCGTTCTCAGATCAAAGCTGTCTCCTATCCGTGTATCTCTGTCAGTTTTCTCAAACATTCTCTCACTTGTTCCAACATCTAATCACATTCTCTTTCTCAATCTTTGTTTTTCTTCCCCATTTGTCTAATATCACATCATTTATTATAGGGGAGTATGATGGGTAGGAGATAATGCTATTGATGATTGTAATCTGTTATATTACTTTACTCTTTTGTTCCATTTTCATTTTCAGATCAAAGCTGGCTAGGCGATCAGGAGTGGGTGCTACACAGATACCTGTTTAAGGACACCGACCATTGTCCTTCCAACCCAACAGTTAGTCATCATAATGAAGGTCATCATCGTCACCAACGTCATCATCAAGGTCACCATCGTCATCATCATCATCATCATCATCATCAAAGAGAATAGTGTAGGATAATGTACATGAGTACCTGTTAAACTCTTTATTCACTAGAATGCCATAGTCTTTGGCTTATCCGATACGTACATATAATTATACACTGCTAGTGTGACAAATGTTGACTGTGGCACTCCACTGCTTGTTTCATTTCTTGACCAAAGCCTGTAAAGACATAACAGCCCAGTTTCATGAAACTTGTCATTGGCTACTGAAATCAGCGCATTTGATTCGCTGTCAGCAAATTTAAAATCGAATTTAGCAATTATTATTTATAACAAGGTTTTATGGCCCAAGGTAACAGCCTTGAGGATGAGAAACGAGTACATTCTACTGCCCTCTCTGTTTAGCTGCCATACATTTTGTTCGGAGATGCTTTTAAAAGCCATCTTGAGGAATGAAGGTGCTTTTATGATTTTGTCTAAAATTGATGATGATCAGTTCCGAATCTGATAAGTGAAACAAGGGTCTAAATCAATGGTCAGTACCGGTATGTAAGTAATGTAGGTCTACATGTGGTATATTTAAAGAGTGGGTTATTGGTGTGGTGTTAGGAACCAGGTTAATGATGGATCGTGTAGTTGTTCAGGGGCTCTTTGGTTCATAGCACATCATAAAATGTCATAATTGGTACAAAGATATCTCTTTTTATAAACCTGAGGATCCACTGTAGTTCAGTTTCTCCAAAGGTGTTTTGAAGGACAACTTGAAATTGAAGTGGTCTTATTGATTAACAAAATGCCAATATTTCAGAAACAAAAACAAATTCTCTCCATTAGCTCAGTTAATGGAGTAGCCCACCAATCAAAGTTCAATGCTCATTTCTAACAAAAGACCGCCTATGGCCGTTAATCTATCATCTCTCATCTCGCTGAGATAAACAGCTAGTCAGGCAGGCATTCACGAGAATTTGGAAGATAAACTCCTTGGTATGGCTGCCCAAGCTAGAAAGTAATTGATGGAGAAAAGATGAATGTTATGTAGCGGGATGCATTCCTTTGTTAAAAAGCAATGGTTGTTCATGTAGATGCACCTACGTATTGCTAAGCTACAGTAATTTCCTGAGAATTTGTACAGTGACACCAGTATATAAAGACTGCTCAAGGGAAAGTCTTTATGTACAGGTTCCTTTAAAACATGTTTCAATGAGGAAACGCATGCCAAGGGGGGAAAAAAGATGTGATCTTTAAAAGACAGGTGGTCGCTAAAGCATTTGACTGTATTAATATAATGTAGAAATACTTGTTAAAGCATTTCCATGAAAGTACCCATTGTGTGTTAGTGCTAGTGGTAGTGATAGTACAAATCTCATGATTGTTTCAAGTGATAATTGACAGTTGAGATCAGCACCTTCCTAACACCACATTAGAAACCCTTGGTGTATTTTACACCACAGTGACACCCCAGCAATGCCCAAATTGGGTCTGTACATAGTATACAAGTAGTGGGAAATGCAATATAAGTGTCACAGAAAGAGCTTATCAAAAAAATTGTAAAAAAAAGTGATATGTAAATGTCTAAGAAACTACAAAAGAAATGAATGCCATAAATCAGCTATTTTGCCATGTAAATAGACAAAAGCCATTTAACCTATTGTATGCTATGTGTGCTGCCGATGGAAGCTTAAGATCATGTGTGTGCTTAGCGTTGTACGTGTATATCAAAATTCGGCCATTGTTGTTGGACAACTAGTGTTTATATTGTAGGGCACAAAGACCGAGACAAGCTCAAATTTCTGTGATAAATTCACATTTGTTCACACGTGGTACTTCTTCTCAACTCATTTTTTCCCACCATCACAATATCTGTAGATGTGCTATACACAGTTTTTATGCAAAATTTTCATTATGTATGCATTTTTTTATTCCAGCATTAACATTTTTTCTTAAACATATCCCTAGTACACATATTTTTGTTTGGATTTACTACTTAATGCCAGAAGATGTCAATGTTTTATAGCGAATGAAATACTAACTATAATAAAATACTGACTACAATAAAAGTGCAAAGCATCCAAAATGTTTGCCCAAACCCTGAGTTTTCGTACTGTTGGGCCCATTTTGAATTAAGATATCGGAACAGTTTTGCCCGGATAAGTTAATCTCTATGCAACTTTTTTTAATGGATCATTCAATGTCCATGATTATAGCATTGTTTTTAGAACATCAGAAACTAATATTTGACAAGCTAATATTAATGCTGATACAATATATAATGGGAGGGGGAGGATGAAAACGTCACATCAGTGACATTATTTTTGTAGAACGAACAGGATGAATTACACCAGACTTGTGCAGTTGGGTTGTGCAAAACTATTTGATCCACTACAATACTAGTGTATCTTTGTTCATACTTTGCATATTTCACCCATTAACATCCATTTCTGCTTGTGCATGTCCAGTTTGCAAAGGACTATTCAATTCTGAGTTATATTTCCTGAGATGTAAAGCATGACACAGGGTAACAAACTCTGAATTAGGCTTGCCATGAATTATTCTGTAGGTATAATGCAAGTCTCTAAAAGCTGTGCAATAGCTGATGACAGGGTTGGGATTCATTTCTACATCTTTTCAGTTTAATATTTGGTACATGTTGGGAAACAGCTTGATGCATTAGCAACAGGAAATGTTCATTTGGGATATAATGGCTTTGAAACGGAGCATTGTGGGATAGTAGAAATGAGATTTCAATCATGATTCTGAAGTTCTGAAGTCCTTTGTCTTAAAGCCCCTCTGCAATAGTTTGGCCAGGAGGGATTAGACCTCCCTGCATGGTCACTGACAGGTGGTTATCTCATTAAATCAGCTCTCAATTAACCTAAGAAAAAGGGGACCATGGGGGACCAATGGTCACCGATTAGGCATTGTTTACTATATAGATGGCGCAGGTAGCTATAAGTAGCGCAAAGGGGTTGTAAAGAAAACTTTTTTACATGTAGCTTCCTTATTGCTGATGAAGAAAACAAAAACACTGATTTATACCTTTAAGGAAACTTGTTGAATTGGAAAACTACCATTCCAGAAACAGTTGTG